>WWET01003467.1:93737-108728 GCA_011038615.1 Limnodynastes dumerilii | reverse complement strand
GGGGGGGCCATTCATCATCTATTTCTTCCCTCTAAGATCTTCTGGAAGGAAGAAATAGATGCCGAATGAGCCCCCCTTCCCCTGTGATGGGACTGTCTCCATTTGCGGGCTGGAAAAGGGGCGGAGCTTACAGCACCGTTTGGCTCCGCTTCTTTTGAGGCCTGCGAATTGGGACAGTCCTGTCTCAGGTATAGGTGGGGTGGGGGGCCCATGTACAAATCCTGCACAAGGGCCCCTTCACTTCTTAAAAGGCCCCCGCCCATCTAGTGGGCTTTGTAATTTTACCCCACGCATGACACAGCACAAAATGGCTGACAGTATTTCCCCAGCTAGTGTTATAGGCTGTAATTATTGTGGAATGTGGAATCCACAAAACGCTCTGGATCAATCAGTTTAATGTCATATCTCTACTAAAAATTCTAGGAACACGCTTTAGTTTCATGAAATCAGTCATGAATGGCTGTGAAATCATCAATATTACAACATTCAGGAACTAAACCAAACTGAACATTCAAATTTTTACAGAACTATATCAGTACTTTCTAGCCAATCAGAACATTAGAACATTCACAGGCCTATTTCACCTTCTAACCAATCAGAACATTAGAACCATCAGAGAATTATTTCACCTTCTAACCAATCAGAACATTAGAACCTTCACAGAACTTTTTCACCTTCTAACCAATCAAAATATCAGAACCTTCGCAGAACTATTTCACCTTCTAACCAATCAGAATATCAGAACCTTCGCAAAACTATTTCACCTTCTAACCAATCAGAATATTAGAACCTTGGCAGAACTATTTCACCTTCTAACCAATGAGAACATTAGACCCTTCGCAGAACTATTTCACCTTCTAACCAATCAGAACATTACAACTTTCACAGAACTATAAATATATCTTATATATTTATATTTGTATATTATATAAATATAAAATATATATTTTTTATATTATATATTGAAATATATATAATAAAACTTATTATACATTGATTATATATATTGACCTTTTTCTCCTTTGAATTTGCTTCAGTTTATATAATGGACGAGGTCTCACTTACACATCTTAGGAACACTTTTGATACTCACCAAAAGGCGTAAAATGTTTTAATTGATAAAAAAAAAACATTGTTTCAAAATGTCAGTAAAAGTCAATAATACACAACAATGTATTGATTTTTTTTATGTTGTCCAAATAATAATTGTTTTATAACTTCAAAAAAGGACTTTAGTTTTTATGTCTAGTACATAAGATATATATATTTATATTCTATCTCTGTACAAATCTAGGAATTCTGTCATATTATTTTGCCTTTCAACCCTATAACTAACAGAAATGAACAACTTTTGAAAGACTATAAAACTTTAAACAAAAATAAGTCTCACACTATAATTTCTTGAAATTAATATTGCAATTACTAAGGGAAGAAATGTTTTGACGTTGCCTTGAATGAATTTAAAAAATATAGCTTCTGTAGTAAAAAAAATTGCTGTTTTGTAAAAAAAAAATAAAAATAAAATAACAACAATAAAATATATAGAAACTTACTGAGATGATTTGTGAAATATGATTTGTGATATTTAATCCCCCTATAATGTAGAGGGTGGAATTCTCCTCTGGTATTCAGGCTTTGAATGCAATGTTACTCTTTAGCTTGGGGCCATTTATAGATCGTGCCAAAAACTTCTAAACAATAAACATTCATATATTAAAACTCTGATTAGGTTTTTCTAACAGGGTTCATATGTATTTATCACAACCTTAACTAACAACTTTACAGAAGTATTTTCATTCCTCTCAATATAGTATACCCTCAGAATCCAATAGGGCATAGTATGAAAAAACGAATAAAAAAAAAATGAATTAAATAAAACAAAAAACAACAAAAAAAACAAAAAACAACAAAAGCAGGAAAGTTACACCTAGACAAAACCATGTTGAATTGGCGGAGGTAAATTTAATCTATTACAAACAGTATTAGAATTGAGAGGGTATTAGAGGTGATGTTTATCTGAAAATTCAACATGGTTTTCCCCAGGTATAACTAAACACCTCTTTTTCTTATTTTTAGACTCTATGTTGAGTTCATTAAAAAATATATTGTTTAATTTTTCAAAAAACGTTAATTATTTAAATATATTTGTTTACTTTTCTTGCATAAAAAGAAGTGGACTTGACTTTCTTTTGTGAGGGTCCCCCAGTAAGTGTTACCGGGCATGACTGTTGGTTGTGCCAAGGATTTCAGGATGCTATCCTGAAATTTCTAAGGTTACTCTCAAACTACGGAGAGACCACTGGATATCTCCCGGGAGAAACTCCCTTTGGTAAGGTGGGATGATCAATGATGCACCTGTGCCTTGAAGCCCATTCTACTTCATGCATTGAAGGGCTTCATAACTTGATTGAGTTCACATTTTAATTCTTATTGAGGCATCGGGCGCTGCCCACTTCATATTTTCCATCCTTACATCAACAAGAGTGGACGAGTAACCTTCCCGTTAGGACCATAGCTGACCATTCACTTATGATGGCACTTGTTAAGGGCTCCAGTCAAAAGAGATGCTGCCCAACAGAACTAACCACAGACTGAAGAAAGACATTCACAAACATAGAGAAGAGAAGACCAGTCCTGGTCCAAATCAAAGCTATAACAGGTCCTCTCTGCATTTTCTGGAAACCATGACGGTGCCACCATACTGAAAAGCACAGCCTGGCATTGGTTGCGTTGCTACAGGGGCAGAACGACAGTCCTTTGATTTACCAGGGGTACCTGACCTACCAGGTCAGGTCATCATTCATGTCAGCAGTGCTCAGAGTCTGGCTTGGGGCTTGATTGGAGCCAGTTCAGTTATTGTATTAATAATCAGTTGCCAGTCCAGCTCTCACTCTATCCTCCCCATTATAAAATGTGCCAGCCCTACCCTGGCAGTGCTCCCATGCTCTGTAACCAGCCTAGTTGTATCATGAAAGGATGGTGTGTTATCTGATGTATTCTATCGCTGAGAAATATATTTTTCTAAGCAAGAAATATATTCGTTTTAATTTATAACTTCACGTGACAAGTGGAAGATGAATAATACTGACTCAGCAGAGCTAAAATAAGGTGAATTCTAGAGAAAGTATGCAGATTCATAAGTGCGCAATAACACACAATATACTTGTCCTAGTAGATTATACTGTTTATCCACTATACACACAGAACTAACAAACATACAATGATTCACACACATTATCTGATTCTCTCAACACAGTTTTACAAGGGCAGCACGGTGACTCAGTGAGTAGCACTTGTGTGTCACAGCGCTGAAGTCATGAGTTTGATTCCCGCACTAGGCCTTATCTGTGTGGAGTGTGTATGTTCTCCCTATGTCTGTGTGGGTTCCCTCCAGGTGCTCCGGTTTCCTTCCGCGCCTCAAAAACATGCTGGTAGGTTAATTGGCTGCTGAATAAATTAACCCTAGTGTGTCTGTGTTAGGGAACTTTTAATGGTTAACTTTAACCTTCATGTTCTGCAGATCTTAATGTATATTTGTGACTTTTTCCCTCTACCTAGCTCATACTTATTATTTTAGTATATCTTATCACTACATCTTATCTTCTCTATGTGCCGTCATATATATATATTTTTTTTATGAATTAAAAAAAGCTAAATGGCATCTTCAGAGCATAAATCTAGCTTTGGATCCTCTGTGTTTATCATTTTGTGCAAGTGGCACAAAATTTCCATTGTGTTCGTGTATACAACCGTTGGCTGAGAAACTTTGGACTGGATCCAGGCACTCGGGGGTAGATCCAGACCTATGTGCTTGTTATGTTTGTTAGCGTAGCGGATTTACGCGATTGTAAGTACTACGCACTCCGCAGGGCACTCGGATCAGACGGAAGTTCTTTTTGCTGATTTACGTCTACCAAACCTTATCTTAACTTTTCCAAGCGTAACCGCGCACGTACGTATCGTCCTGATGGACGTAACTGCCTAACCCAGCTCATACTGTATGATTTAAATGCCTCCCTCCGCCCCAATGTGTAGTTGGAGCGTAATTACGGCTATCGTGTTGTTGACACACCCCCTTGTACGCAGTTACTACAATGTTATGTACGTCCCGAATTACATGACGTTACATCTGCCAGGTGTATGCGCAGAACGTACCAACAGCCGAAATTACACTAGCAGTTAGCATAAAATCGCTTGCGTACGTAGGTCTGGAGCTGGCCCCCGATTCTTATGTAATAGGAGGCAGGTCAAGGACTGACCTTCCTCTACAAGGCCAGTCCCCAGAACAACATAAATTCTGCAGTGACTTATTGCTGGTGAAGGTCAGATTTTGCCTCGTACTTTTCTGAGACAAAACCCCAAACATTTTCTATATGTATTGCAATCTTTAAATAAATCTAAAATAAATAAATACTTAACAATAAAAGAGAATGGAAAATATGAAACAAGCCCTTCTCCACCAATTAGTCAACTAGCCCAGGGTTGACCAGATCAGGAAGGTTTCCACCACAACAGAAAACACAAGTCTATGGTTCCACCATCACAAACAAAACCAGCTCAATATGTGGGTGTATGGTTGTGGGAAGGAATCTGCTAATTTGGGTGTGATGAAATGCGCTAAGGTTTGTCTTTGCTGCAACTCGTTTTGACCATTGTTTATCTTATTGCCACCCTACTGGTATCAGGGCAGGAAAGTTATGCATAAGACTATTTACTGTAGTCTACAGTATATGTTGGTGTTATGGTAATATTTTTATTCATGTAAGAACAAGTGACAGCTGATTATCATAAATTATTTCCTTTCACTATCTTAGTGATTTATAATTTTCCTTCTTTTCAGTCTTTCATTTGTTTGACAATTCATTTTTTTACAGTTTTATTTCTTAAATACACTTGATTTACAGTTCTGCTTTTACAGAAAATATGTGTTGTTGGCTCTAGTCCATATTAGCCAAGTAAATTTTGGCGTAACATGCAGGATTCTCTGCCAGGGTTGGGTGTACTCTTTACATCTGGAACTATCATTTATCATTCTTAAACAAAACCTCAGCTAATTTATGTATACAGGTGTTTAAAGGGAAAAACAAGCACAAACAATATATTCCACTTTGATTGACTAATTGTGTGTGAAATACTTTTCATCAACTCAGTAAGAGCCCCAGCAGTGATTGATTAACATTGAGGAAAGTTGGAAGTATAAGATATTATAAATCAGATGTATAGAACAGTAGTAGTGTTCTAAACACAGCATCTGATTGGAAAGGTGAAAAGGTTATGCAATTATGTGCTCCTCTCAGTTGCTATCTCCCACACCTCTGTCCATGGAATTGTTCCTGTCCCACCGGCAACTTCAGTTCTCCTTTGCAATACTTTCTTTTACTTCCAAACCTCCACATCCTTACAGTAACTACATAGGGAGGAACTGTATAAGTAGAGCTGGATGGGGGAAGTAATTCCGTGAACACCAGTGGCTATATGTATAGAACAGCCATCAAATGATCACTCTATGATCGAGTCCACCAATCCCCAGAAGAGGTTACTGCTCTTGCCCAATCTAGTGCTTAAGTCTACTACTCTGTTGCTTCCAGGCCACAGGACAATTAATGAGAAGTTATTTTTTATTCACACATTTCCATAGTGACATGGTACAGATGGGCTCATGATTATTCCCCAGTGTAACGAGTTATATTTAGAAATTATTGCATTTTGTGGCACCCTATTGAAAATTATCTTGATCTTATTTGTCTGTATTTTACACTGTTTGAAAATTGAATATTAGGTAGTGTGACATGTAACCTTTTTAGTATTAGTAGTAGTAAGGTTGAAAACTTGGTGACATTAGTATTGGATGGTACCTTTTATTTTGTTTGCTGCCTTCCACAAAAAAATAAGTTATTATGAGGTGCTGATAACACCCACTGGTTTCACATTTGACTGTGCAAAGAAGAGCAACTAAAATGGTCCATGGCCTTTGTAACAAATCATACCAAGAAAGGCTAGAGGAACTAAACATGTATAGCTTGGAGCAGAGAAGGGAGAGGGGGGACATGATAGCAGCTTTCAAATACATCAAGGGTTGTGACCAGCTAGAGGAGGGTACCATTTTTCAAAAGAAAAGGTGTAATAGAACACGAGGGCATGAATATAAACTGGAGGGTGGTAGATTCAAAGGAAATGTGCAGAAAAATTACTTCACTGAAAGGGTGATAGATAAATGAAATATTCTCCCATCTGAGGTGGTTGAGGCCAATACAGTAGAACAATTTAAACATGCCTGGGATAAATATAAGGGTATCATAAATTGTAACCCCAATTGAGGGTAAATAGGGTCTAGAGTCAGTATAGTTTTCAATAAACAAACGGGCAGACTAGATGGGCCATGTGGCTCTTATCTGCCATCACTTTCTATGTTTCTATGTACATTACTATACTATTACTGCCAAATCTGTCCAATCCATATATACTGTACGATTTAAATGCACCCCCCCCCCCGCCTACATATCGTAACTGCATCGTACTTACAGCTTTCGTAATATAGGAACGCCCTTTCGTTCGTACTTACGCCAATGTAACGGACGACCGATTTACAACTGCGCACAACAGTGAATTACGACAGCAAGTAGTCACTGTGCACATGCTCAGTTCCTATGTTTTGATGAGGTTGCGCTTACGACAGGTGTATTTTTGCCATTATATCAAGACTCTACTTTTAGCTTTCAAGGTTGCAGAGTTTGTGTAAAGGAAATCAGAAAATACAGAGAAAAAATTAACAAATTTGCTTTCAGAGCTTGATAAATAGCTGCTAGATTCCATCTCCAGTGAGAACCATGTTGAAAAAGGAAGACAGAGAGAAAAGTGACTATATCTCAGATATAACTGTCTTGGCATGTGTATTAAATTGTGCCTTTACTTATTCTTTACCTAAAAATAAAACAATTAAATAAAACAATTGTTTTCAAATTTCTTAAGTGATGTTACAACTTTAGTATTTAGATCCGATAGATCAAACTGACCAGGTATATGGGCTTCCTTGGCCACAGAGAAAAATCCCAAACCATATTTGCAGTTTTGATTCTATGCATGTGATCAATTGTTTAATCTCTGCCCTGTTAGCATTAGACAATTTAACGGATTGAGCCTCGCATAATCCAGTTGTTGAGTCCACTATCAATTGGAGGCATTCATTTCATTTAGTCAACAGAGAAGATGGACACAAATCCAGTCGATTCATAATCAGGTTAAACTTTCATGTTTTAACATAATCAGCTTCATGCTGTAATATATTCTGGAATTCATTTTAGCTTCCGCTGTAGACATATAAGTGAGGAGTAATAATCACAAACAAATACAGGTTAAATTTAAAGAAAATCTAGGGCATTCAAAGTAGACAAAGTCTGCGTTTAAAAGATTCACAGATCCGATTTTGCTTCTTTTTACATGCGTATTTGTAGGATTTAGGCACAGAAGTCTATTACGCACAGATTTCTAAATCGGACTTAGTGACATACGTACGAAGGGGCATGGTTGACTTCCGAACGTATGAATTTATGAGAAATTGAACGGGGGGAAGCATTTAAATGGCCTTTTGAGGGCGCGGTTAATGTACGCACATACGTAAGGAAATTACGCACGTAACTACAAACATAGCGTTAAGGTTGCCCTATGGACGCGTAATTCAGCGAAAATCCGTCCACGCAAGGAGAGTGTCATGGGTGTTGACTTTTAACGCACGTGCGTATATTTTCGTACTTTATACACACGGATCCGTGAATCTGGTCCATATAGAGTAGAAAGAGACATGTTGTAAGTGAAAACAGTCTGTAACAATAAACGAATATTATCAGCATTGAAAAACTGGTGATGGGCCTCTCTAAGCCTCAGGGTCCTGGGCTAGTGTGGGCAATTGCATAATCCCTCATCCCCTGTTTTTGCAGCTGAACTTTTACCATCAATAAATATCCTAAAATGATGATGTCTTTGTTTACCCTCACGGGTGAATTGAATTGATGCAAAAGCCAACTGAAGTGTCGATATGATTATCCCCCTCTTGTGGTCTCTGTTCCTACTTGTTCATAATTACCAGTCATTGTCAGAAAGTATGTTTGGCTTTGACTCCTACATTCCTGTGTCAATAGTCAGGAGGGCCACACTCACCGACTGCAAAAAACACTTTTTTTAAAATTTCTTTTGCTGTTCTTCCAAAAGTTTCCTTTTTCTTATTCCATTGAGAGACAAAGGTCGTACATTGCTCCGGTAAAGTCATCTGATACACTGTATGCTATCAGAGACGGGTAAGGAGCCATCAACTTCTGGGCAGAAAACTGGGGCCCTTAACCTCAGTTAATCTATGGCATTTATAGGAGTTATTTAAAATGTGCGTTTGTGTCTCATGGATTTCAAGGTCGATACTTTTTGGGGGTGTTTTTGCAATACTTTTATGGAATAAATTTGTGTTCTCAGAATGCCAGAATGTTCAGGTCCATGTATTTTTTTCATGAACATTTTTGTTTGGTTTATGCTGTTTTCTCAGTACAAACAGTGCAGAAATCAGTTAGAAGAAAAGGAACATAACACAAAGACATAAAAAAATATAAGAAACTTAAAAAAAAAAAAATGTAAATAAAAAATGATAAAATAAAGAGGTCGGTTACACCTTCACAAAACGTTGTCGTTGGTTATTAAATAATGTATAATAAATAAATAATTGATTGATTGATTAAGGGGTGATGACAACAAGGGTTTGCATCATATTTATAGACACATTGGGAACGATCAAAGGTTAACAAATGTAGCCAAATTAAACAAAGTCAGTATAATCAGCGTATCTAATAGTACATTTGAGATATCAAAGTTTAATGCGATGTCCATATTTAAATGTAGGAGAATATCACATTGTCAAACCTTCAGTGCCACATGTTCTGTACTGATATTAGATGCAGTGTTTTTGCATTTAAACAGCATCCGAAGCTACCTTACATTGTATTAGAGGGGCTGCAACAGCCCTCTCCCCAAACACACCTCTTGGCACCATACGTGCTGGAATGATGATAGTTCTGCAGCTATATAAGTGCATAAACAGCCAGCGATTAGCAAAAGATTATGGGAGTTAACTCAGTTTATCCTTAAAGCATGGAAAACACAGTGCCACATGTGTCAGTAGCTGTTCCAGATCACTCGGCATGATTCAATCTGCCTTTTCACGGCTAGATGTAGTATTATTTGTCCTGGGTCAAGTAAGTGTCAGGTTTGGGGGTGCGGTTCACTCCCCCCATCCATCTGGCATATGTGTAGGCCTGGCCACTAGAATATAGCCCCCCAGAATTTGAACAGGGAGGGTGGCTGTCCAGTGCTTATTTGCCACTGTTCAGATCCAGGGATGATGGGCACCACCATCCAAGCCCCTATTCCCATCTGTGCCTCTGTATGGTGGTGTATTTTTACCTTAGTAGGTAAACCTCAATGCAGGGAAACTAGACTGATCCCTTAATTCATTACTAAAATACCAATATGTAGAAAAACTGCTGAAGGCTGTGTCCTATCTAGTAGAGAATGATAGCTAGAAACTGATTGTTTACCCAAAGCAACCAATCAGATCCTAGCTACATCCAATTATCTTTTATCTGGTGGAAAGTAATAGAATCTGATTGGACATCCATAGTAACGATTCAGATATTGGGCCTGATCTAGACCTTGTTAACTGCATGAACTTAGTTACTCAAGAGCTAAACCATGGTGATTGCAGGGGAGTCATATTTCATCTGTTGCAAACAGTATTAGCGTTGAGAGTTGATGTTTCCTATCCCAAGTCTAAATAACAGTGTGATAGTAACGCTGGTCAGTATCTGTGTGCAGTAAGCAATTCAAAGATATATCCCTGCATACAAAGAATACAACTACCTTGGCTCCCCCTGAAATCAACATGGTTTAGCCCTTGAGTAACTAAGTTCATGCACTTAACAAGGTCTGGATCCAGCCCATTATCTATAATTTATATGGTAGAAAATAATTGCTAGAATCTTATTGGTTGCTGTAGGCGACACCTCTACTTTCCGAAATGTTAGTAAATCTAAAGCCCCTAACCAAGACTTTATTCTTAACTTTAAGGAAAGTTATGTCCTTGCTAACAATATTTCTCTCTGTTTAATCTTTTTAGTTTCACATGGCTTTCGGGGCAAGTTCACAGAAACTTTTTATCCAAATTTTCCGGAGAGGTGGTGGAGCTATTTGATGAGGAGTTCAGACATCTTTACGCACACTCCAAACCAGTGATGGGTTTGAAGTCTCCAGCTCCCATGGCCCCAGTATTGAGGAGAGAAAACAGCGGGATGAGTATTATGACGGACAGTAGCACCCAGGAGAGTGCCAACACTACATCGGACCCTCTAAGCGGCTCTTCAGTCACCAGCATCTCCCAAGCTTCCCAACGTCCACCATCCCCTTCATACAACAACCCAGTTCAATCGGCACTGCAAAGGATAAACTCCTTCCACGGCTATTCTTCTCTGAGATCACCCCCACCACAAACCAACTACCAACAAGTGAACTACTACCAGAGGAATTACCAACCGGAGCCCACAACCCACCTCTTCAACAACAATAACAACATTTACCGGTCTTTGAGGACACGTCGAGAAGACTTTCCTACTTCCAGGTTTACTCAAGGATGGGGACTATTCTCAAGGCCAACAATGACCTAATTAATAGGATGATTCCACTATGTACCTACACTGAATGCACTGGAAGAAAAACACTTGAAACATGACCTACAAATGAATACAACATAAAAATGTCTATTGAACAAGCGGGGAAAATCCTCAATAAAGAAGGGCCATCTAAAGCTGCATCCACTTTAACAAGCTCATTGCGCCATTCAGGCCAATGATTTAATCTTGACAAAGTCTACTTTCTTTATCAAATTTCACATAGAATTTGACAGCAGTTAAGAGCCACTTGGTGAACATGTGCTATTTTATTTTACTACATAATGAGCCGTATTCACAGATGTGAGTGTAGAAAGTATGCAAATATATGCACCTACGTTTCATTGCTGCGGATACTGTGTGGGGCCTTATAAATTAACGTTAATAATAATAAGGCAACATCCCTGACTCTCCCCGAGTTTTCGGTGACTTCGCGTCTCCATAGGGCACATAGGTCTACGTGTATACTTACGCGTGAATGTTACTTACGTATATGTGCGTATTTATCTAATTGCGCCCTCAAATTCCCATTTAAATGCCCGCCAACTTTCATGTAATTTCCACTGTTCGGATAAAAACCACGCCCCTTCGTATGTTTGTCCCTAAGTGCGATTCACAAGTCCATGGCGAAAGTACTTACGTGCGTAAATACTACGTAATGTGCGAGGAAAATGTTCATGCGTACCTAAAAATACGCACGCAATCCCACAAAAAAACGTATCTGTGAATACGGTCTAATAACACAGACCGTATGTGATCCTTGGTTATTTTTTTGAATCTAGAATACTTTCATGTATATCCCATGCATATATTCATTATTCTGATTTATTTGAATTTTAAACCTCTGGGGCTAAACTATTCCACCTTTCTGTATACCTGCCACCATCCAGATACAGGGCTGCCCTCATCTTCTAATACTTCTCCAAAAAATGTCAGCCTTGGTTCTAACACTTCTATCATATCGCTCTCCTCTGCTCCAAGGTGTACGTAGGACATCCTTCAGTCTTTCTGGGTATGTTTTGTGACCTGGACCGTTTTAGTAGCCCTTTATATGGTCTCTCTTGTATTTCAGTCCTACAAGAGATATGGGACTGTATTCACACCTAAGAAGTAGATGCTTCTAAGGTGCAGATACTTAGTAAATGACATACTACATAGGTCATTTATGTAATCTACATACCTGTTACGTACGTCTATTTAAAGCAGAAAGAGGTGACATAATGCTGCCTCGGGCTGTAATTAGGTAGAAGTGGGAGCGATTTAGATTACCTGGGGAGGGCGGGGATAGGCAATGTGCGTGCAAACATGGGGGTAGATCCAGAACTCTGCTTGTAATCCGTTTCCTAGCGTAGCATATTTACGCGAGCATACCTTCTAAGCACTCCCTTAGGCACTCCCCCTGCATGTACATACCTTCATGCAAAAAAAGCGTTTTTACGTCTCCGCCAGGTGTAAATACGCAGGAAAACGTTGTTCTGGATCTGCCCCATTGCATGGATAGTAAGGTAGCCTTATAGCACTCGTAAGTGCCATAGGGGCTGATCCAGAGTACAATCAATGGGAGTGTTATGGGCGTGAAAGTTTATAAGCCCAGGCGAACGTACGCTACGCTCGCGGGCGAATGCGGTCGTAGGTCTGGATCAGGCCCAGTATTCTAGGTGTGTGTAACCTCACTGCCAAGTCTGCACATTGTCACAGTGAAAATTAAATGACAAGGGGACAGATATAGTATTTTTACTATAACTGACACTACATAAATCTCAGGAAATGTACCAATTACTAAAAAGAGTATTTTGTAGTGACATTAAATATGAACAATTTATATTGTTTTCAATCTACATTTGATACAACGCAGCCATAAAGTATTGTTGAGGTAATTTGGGGTAATGTACGTTTTGTATCATTTTGTTACTCTTACACGTATTGACTTTGCTTGTTCATTACCTGCAATGTTGCTGTTTCCGTTTTATTATCCCTGTTATAGAAAGTGTTACGCTATGCTGGCTTTGTACCTCTTAGCTGTGTTTGTGTTAGTGATCGCTTTATGGTAGTTTGTACTCAAAGCTATTTACGCTGCAAAAAGGAATGAAAGGAATTTCCGCTGTCATTGTAAATTTGTTGATGTTCACGTATCAAAAGAAGGTAAAAATTGTACCATGGGGAAAGCATCTATTTACTGTAATATGTCATTAAAACGTTAAGACAAAATTATTTATTTGATTAAATTAGTATTACTTATTGTAAATAAAATAAATGTTTATGTATAGACAATGAGGGTTCTCTACAAAGGCAAAAGTAAACAGGATTTCCTCATAGGACGGATCCACACTTCTCTTTTTTTATGCGATTGGATCCCTCAGCAAAAGAATCAGATAGATCCGCAAACAATGGAAACACCTATACTGTACACTGACTAAGAGGAAACCCCTATAATGTACACTGACTAAGAGGAAACGCCTATACTGTACACTGACTTAGAGGAAACCCCTATACTGTACACTGACTAAGAGGAAACGCCTATACTGTACACTGACTAAGAAGAAACACCTATACTGTACGCTGACTAAGGGGAAATACCTATACTGTACACTGACTAAGAGGGACCGCCTATACTATACACTGACTAAGAGGAAATGCCTATATTATACACTGACTAAGAGGAAACACTTATACTCTACACTGACTAAGAGGAGACACCTATACTGTAAACTGACTAAGAGGAAACGCCTATACTGTACACTGACTAAGAGGGAACCCTATACTGTACACTGACTAAGAGGTAACACCTATACTGAACCACTGACTAAGAGGGAACACCTATACTGTACACTGACTAAGAGGGACTGACTATACTATACACTGACAAAGGAAATGCCTATAATGTACACTGACTAAGAGGGGCCGCCTATACTGTACACTGACTAGGAGAAAATGCCTATACTGTACACTGACTAAGAGATAACACCTATACTGTACACTGACTAAGAGAAACACCTATACTGTACACTGACTAAGAGGAAACACCTATACTGTACAATGACAAAGAGGGAACACCTATACTGTACACTGACTAAGAGAGAACACCTATACTGTACACTGACTAAGAGGAAATGCCTATACTGTACAATGACAAAGAGGGAACACCTATACTGTACACTGACTAAGAGGAAACGCATATACTATACACTGACTAAGAGGAAATGCCTATACTGTACACTAAGAGGAAAAAATTACACTGCTCATTGACTAAGAAGAAACACCCAATTGTTCCCTCTGGTGGAAGTTGTTGGTAGTTTCCTTCTTCTTAAATCTTTAGTCTGGATGGGTTTGAATGCATTCAGATTGGACAGCACCGATATAGACTCTGGATCCGGTCTATAGCCACTGACAAAATGTTTGAAACTGGTGAAATATGGAACCAAAAGAACTATCTACAAATCATGATATCAGTGCTTCCAGACAGGTCTATATTTATACTCTAACATTTGTTACACAGGAGACCAACAAGCTTATCAGTAACAAGGGGCCTGATCCAGCGCTACGAAAATTCGCAACGACGGGCGTATGCGAAATTACGCTCGTCGTATCAACCTACACGCCCCTAGCACTCCCATAGTAAAGTCCCTGCTTACGGCGGCTATACCCTACACTGGGTACGACCGTCGGCCGTACGAAAATTCGCAGAGAATACGCTGAGAAAATACGCTTAGCACGCCCATACTGTACAATTTAAATGGCTATCCCCGCCTCCCTGTAGTAAAACGGGCGCCCAGACTACCATCGTAAAAAAAATACGCCCGGCGAGCGAAAAATACGCTAACGATACGCCCGCTATTCGCTCATGACGCGCGGGCGACCGGAACCTGTCATACTGGGCATGCGCATTGCGAATTTTTTGACGAAAATTCGCCTACGATGAGCGTACGCTCGCTTGCGAGCGTTGCTCTGGATCAGGCCCCTTGTGTTTCTTGAATGAGATACGTAATTCAAGGACTCTTGAATGTTGACAGTGATAGGTGGTAATCACTAAAATGCTGCCTGTATAGAATGGAAGTCACTAGGGTCCTCTCTGTATTGGATGGTGGTCCCTAGGATGCTGTATGTATTGGCTGGTGGTCACTAGGACGCTCTCTGTATTGGGTGATGGTCACTAGTATGCTCTCTGTATTGGGTGGTGGTCACTAGGATGCTCTCTGTATTGGGTGATGGTCACTAGGGTGCTCTCTGTATTGGGTGGTGGTCACTAGGATGCTCTCTGTATTGGGTGATGGTCACTAGGGTCTGTATTGGG
>WWET01003467.1:35103-48518 GCA_011038615.1 Limnodynastes dumerilii | reverse complement strand
TGCCTTGCCCCCCCCCCCCCAGCCATGCCGCCATCTGCAGTTTTAGGGCCGCCTCTCTGCAGCCTGTGGCCGGCCAACTATAATGGGGATTTAAGACCCCACATGGTCCATGGCCTCACTATAACCAAGGCACTGTGAGCTTTAAATAGCGCCCTGGTTTCTCAGCAACGGCGTGCTGGGCAAGATGACGTCATACTTAGCATTAAGAAGAGCGGACAGGAAGAAAGAAGAGGAGCGGGGAAGACATAAAAGACATGGAGAAAGGAGGATTGAATAAAAGAAATCAAATAATCTAAAGGTAAGAAAGAACACAGAGGGCAGTGTGAGTAATAGTAATGGACAGTGTGTGAGTGATAGTATGGACAGTGTGTGAGTGATAGTACAGGCAGTGTTTGAGTGATAGTATGGGCAGTGTGAATGACAGTATGGTGGGCAGTGTGTGAGTGATAGTATGGGCAGTGTGTGAGTGATAGTATGGGTAGTGTGTGAGAGATAGTATGGGCACAGTGTGAGTGATAGTATGGTGGGCAGTGTGTGAGTGATAGTATGGGCAGTGTGTGAGTGATAGTATGGACAGTGTGTGAGTGATAGTATGGGCAGTGTGAGTGATAGTATGGTGGGCAGTGTGTGAGTGATAGTATGGTGGGCATTGTAAGTCATACTATGGGCACAGTGTGAGTGATAGTATGGTGGGCAGTGTGTGAGTGATAGTATGGTGGACAGTGTGTGAGTGATAGTATGGGGAATGTGTGAGTGATATTATGGGCAGTGTGAGTGAGTATGGGCACAGTGTGAGTGATAGTATGGTGGGCAGTGTGTGAGTGATACAAACAAATAGGAAAATGTAGGAGGGGGAATGCACTGTATGGAATCTGATAATCTAAAATGATAAGGTAATAAATGATTTAACATCTATCTGAAATAATAATAAACTTATCAAATGGTCCAGGGGAAAAATATATATAAATAAAAAATAAACCAAAACCTCACTAAGATACTTTATATCAATACACACATACTATCAGCATGAAATAAATACATAAAAGGAAGGCAAAATGAGGCATAGAGTATTAAAATGCAAAAGTTAAAATACATGAGTAAATAATTTTGCAGTGAATGGTCAGTGTAATATAACTCTAAAGGCAATATGAAGTGGGGACTCGCAATGTTTTAAAAATGGGCCTTCAGATATGGGTCATAACTGGTTGCGTGTGACAGTGTGCATGCTCTCGCAGTTTGGAGTCCTTTGTTCATGCCCACATACAGACCTCATTACACATTTATTTATTATTATTTTATTGTGAATATCTTTGTTTATTCGTACCAATAACTATTACTCATTAAATTCATAACTTGGATCAATAAATAAATGTCATCATTTACTAAGTCATTTAATCAGTCATAAATAAGTAATTTTTCTTTCTCCTGCACCTTAACATAGAGTGAACACATTCGTATTGAATCTCAATTAATATTAGACCACCAGCTATAAGATTAAGGAGCATACTTAGCAGTAGATATTTACAGGTTACATACTTATTCTGATAACCTTGAGATTCACATTTCAGTATTTGCCCAGAGGATCTCATCCCACTCACTTCCCCATCACACATTAGAGATTATACCATGAGTTCCACTAAACTCTATTTTACACCCATAGAAACATTTCATTCATTTTGTGGTCATTTATTCTTCTGTGACAATCAATATTATTTATACTTTGAGTAAGACCTTTTGACACCACCCCAAGTTACTATGGTTTCCATAATACAATTTAATAAAAGCTGTCAAAACAGTTCTATCTGCTGTTATACCACCTTATTCCTAAACTGTAGCTCCTTATCTCTGAATGGGTTATCCTACAATTACATGTCATAATCGACACCATATATTAACTTGTCAGAGTCTGTAAGCAATTATCAATCAGAGTTTTTCAGGTTAGTTTAAGTGGTACCAAGTGAGCCTTAACAAATTAATACCCTGTAGACTCAGAGACTATATTTGGAGGCATATTTACTTTTAGACATGTGTCTTTAATGTGCATGCATACAAGATGATAAGGCAGTCCTGTGATTGTTGAGCATCATACAGTTATCTTGGCCTTGGGAATCCTTCTTATTGAAACAGCTAATCCCTTGGATTTCATGTATATCACTGCTTCTGAACTCCTGTTTTTTTTCTACTGAGGTTAGTAATGCATTAAGTCTATCTGGATAATAATACATCAGTACCACCCTACATGCTATGCCAGTTTTTACAAAAATTAGACCATGCTGAAAAACAGAAACAAAAACAAACAGGAGGAGAAGGGAAAAAAGGAAAAGGAAAAGGTCACTTTCCATGACTAGATGTTGGACTTTGTCCACCCTTTGGCTCAGGTGCAGCCTATCAATGTTTAGGTTCCCTAGGTAGAAGGCTCACAAGAGCAAATGCTATCTTAATTACTTTGGTCTCGTTTGGAACCTCCCCAAGTCTGTGGATTTCTTAGCACTGTGTGGAATATACCCAAGTGTCTTTCTTTTGCACCCTCAATGATGAGGTGCCAGTCATTAATACCAGGTAAACATTAATCCACTTGCCTAGTTGTCATCCTGAGCACAAAAGACGTTCATTATTAAATATCCACTCCAGGCTTTCAGTAAATTCCTGGTTTAACAGGGCTTTCACAGTTTTTCTACCAATAGATGGTACAGTTCCTCCAACGAAAATAAATCTCTCATTATCAAATAACAGATGAGTGTCACCAAATTATGGCACTGGTATACAGACTACCTCAGGTAAAAATAACTTTTGCCTTACTCAACTCTATTGTTGATTTTACTTTTACAATCAATGGGCTGGATCAAGACTTAAGAAGGAGATTTAAATTAAGAGAGGAAAGTAACTCCTGGGCTAAACCATGTTGATTGCAGAGGAGTCATATTTTATATGTTGAAAACAGTATTAGAGTTGGGAGGTGATGTTTTCTATCCCAAGTCTAAATAACAGTGTAATAGTAAAGCTGGTCAGTATCTGTATGTAGTAAGCAATTCAAATATATATCAATGCATGGAAAGAATACAATTAACTTCACTCCCCATGAAATCAACATGTTTTTTCCTGGGTGTAACCTTCCTCTCTTAGGACCTGATTCACACTTAAGAATCTTCTTCAAATAAGAACTTAAAGTCACACCTGGGCTAAACCATGTTGATTGCAGGGGAGTCATATTTCATCTGTTGCAAACAGTACTAGTGTTGAGAGGTGATATTTCCCAGCCCAAGTCTAAATAACAGTGTGATAGTAAAGCTGGTCAGTATCTGTGTGCAGTAAGCAATTCAAAGATATATCCCTGCATGCAAAAAATTAAATTAATTCCCCCTGCAATCAACATGGTTTTCCCCAGGAGTGACTTTAAGTTCTTATTTTAAGAAGATTCTCAAGTGTGAATCAGGTCCTTAATTTCAAGCCCCTTCTTAAGTCTGGATCCAGCCCAATGCCCTTTCTATTTACATACCTGTGAAATTGACACCCAAGTCAATTTGCATTTCTTAAATATATTATTTTCAACAATCATATTACCAATATCTTCAAGGTGATATACCATTAGTCTGGGATACCTGAAAAGGTCACTCTGTAGAAAAGATGTAAGATGGTTTGATCAGTGTCAGAATTAATCTGCTCAAACCTTTTGATATGTCAAATCAATTACTGCTTTCTGCTAAGTTTCCGAAAAAGTATGTTTTCTGGGCTTCTGATCTACTGGTAAAACTACCTTGTTGCATTTTTGCTTACATCCTGTCAAGAGTAGCCTTTCATTACATTACAATTGTAAAAAAGATAAAGTACACTTATGGAAGGGAAAACAAATAACCGTGTGTCATATCATGTATCATGGAGGCAATTAGCACCCAAGCTCCAGGCTCTGATTCTTACTACAATACACAATCTTGAAAACACTGTAACCATTTGTAATGGGAGTAATTTAGTATAGACCTATGGTAAATAGAGTTCTGTCTTATTGATGCAGGGATGGTCATTTACATAAACCAATAGCTTTTATTTTACATTCAAGAAGACAGCATAAAGAAAATACAAACAAATAATATTTCTGTTTTCTCTAAACAACTAACAACTACAATACAGTAGACATCTTCCCCAACCTTAAATCTATCTATCTATCTATCTATCTATCTATCTATCTATCTATCTATCTATCTATCTATCCTATCTATCTATCTATCTATCTATCTATCTATCTATCTATCTATCTATCTATCTATCTATCTATATATCATGTCTTTGTACCTTTTTAGGTAATTCAAATATCTTTACCTATTGTTACCATTAGTGTGAATGTTTACTATTTAAATGAAATGCTTCCACACAGTTATGTATTGTTATATCATTTCAGATTAAGCTTTAAAAAAAATAAAAATCTCCCAATAAGGAGGAGTGAGGGCTGAATTAAGCACAAAGGAGATTAAACTCCCTAGATTCTATTCTAAACCCAAATCGAAGTTACATCAGAATACCATTGGAGATGCAACCAGAGGGAATTTGGGTTTTGTGTCAGGCTTCAATGTTGCGGCTGACACGATAGTGAAAGTCCTCAAAAAGAACTATAACACACTTAAATTAGATCCCCTACTAAGAAAGACCCTCCCAAAAAAACCTATGGTAGTTTTTAGACGTGCCAGGAATCTGGGGAGCATTTTGGCCCCCAGCTACCTGGACGTCAAATCTACCTCGACTACCACGACCTATGCTCAAAAGAAAAAAGATAACCCTTCTTCAAGCAGTTTCTTAATGACAAAGCCAACTGGTTGCTACCGTTGTGGTGCATCCAGATGCACCACATGTCATTCAATCCCGTTTAAAACTACTCATTTCCAATCCTTCTTCAATAATAAAGTGTTCCCTATTAAATCATATATTAATTGTTCCAGCCAATATGTCGTCTATCTCCTGACATGTAAATGCAGTCTTCAGTACGTGGGTCGTACGACCCGCATGCTGAAGACTCGCTTTATGGAGCATAGACGACACATACTTCAACACAATCTGCAACACAGTATAGCCAGACATTGGCATGAGAGTCATAAAGACCAATCTTTTGCCATCACGTTAATGGGCATTGAGTGTGTTCCTCCCACCGCACGAGGTGGTGATCGATTCTCGAGACTGTGCAGGAGGGAGGCCTTCTGGATACAGACACTTCAAACACTGTATCCGGAGGGCCTCAACGAATGCATAGACTTTGATTCTGGTGATTGATTTTTTGGAGACTGGGATGATTATTATTCTTATCATTATTGCTATTATTATGAATATGATTATGAATGTTTTTATTTTATTTAATATGATCATTATTCAGGTTTCCAATTTGAATTTCAATCTGAATTGTTTTTTGTAGATTGCTTAATTTTCATTCACTTATTTTTTATTCATTTCATTTCATTTTTTTTATTTTTATATTTATTGATATTTATATTTATTGATATTTATATTTATTTATATTTATTTTTACATTTATTTTTATTTTTATCATCATTAATATTTTCAATAATATAAATTATGCATGATGATATATGGCTCTATCTTTTTGATTTCTGGTTTTTGAACATTACCTGTATAACATGCAATTATGTACTCTATTCAACAATGCTTTTTGATGTAATGTCTATCTAGTGTTACCTTTAGGTGGTCAGATGAAGACACTCTATGACCGATGTGATTCAAACAAAAATATTCAATTTCCTGGTTTTCTCGGGTTTAATTAAACCTAACCAAATAGATATTATGATTATGTTTTGATAATATGGTGATTATTTTTATTGTTTTTTAATATTGACTCATCCCAACGTTGTACTCGATGTGACCCTTCCCCTCAATCACACAGGTGCAATCAATCTAACCTACGTTCTAGTATATAAAGGAGGAGGGTCTTGAGGTACTAATATCCTTCTGAAGAAGCCGTAAAGACTATACAGTGAAACGCGTAAAGGTTTTATCCTGTGGAGTCGTAATAACTATATAGAGTAAACCGGACACTATTTGCCTTGCTGCTGCCTGCACATTAGCCAAGTCGTTACCCACCTGGTGAGGTTCGGACCACACACGCTGGATTCTAGTGACGCCGGCTCCTGTAGCCGAGTAAGCGTGCCTTCTATTGCAGTCATTGCCGGGCACGTGACTCTCCATCTGTCTTTCTGCTCACCTGGATGTGGAACGTACCATCTATACCAAAACCAGTGAGTGGCCATTGCCAATTATTTGGCCTCATGTATTGACTGTCTGAACAGAATTTAAATAAGGAAGACACACATACTACGCCGATCTCTCGGCTATTTGACCTTCCAATTATTATACCTTTTCACTAGAAGGTGGTGTGTAACGATTCACTATGGACATTGTTTATACTTCCATCTGAGGAATATATCAGGAACTTCGGTGCGTTTGTTGGGCTGCCATTTAAGCCAGGCTATATAAGCTACATGTGGATCCCATTTTCGCCATTTATTTATATCTGGGCATATAACTTCATACTATTTTGCCTTGGCTTTATACCACAAGCTTTTATTATTTGTAGAGTTCAATCCTCCAATCCGGAATAGCAAATTATTCTTAAATGTGCACGTTGCAACAAAGTTTCCCAAAACCCTGCAGGGTGGTTACTATTGTAACTTCTATTTGAATCGTGTTTTACTCTACTATACATGCCCTCCACAATTGTTGTTATATTTATGTTTCATATTATTTAATTTGGTATTTTAATAAATATTGTTCGTTTTTACATAATTGGGATGTGTATTGTAGTTGTCTAGTTCATATATCAGCTCGCCCCCGTGTGCTCTTTAGATTTGGGTTTGCGCAGGCTGCAGCCCACCTGTGATGTCAGGATTGTGGGAGGGGCTGGGGTCTTCCCTGTCACAGCAACTAGAAAAGATGACCATCCCTTTTTACATTTTGTATTTGATAATACAGGTTGTCTGGCAGATTCTGCATCAAGAAAAGTTTTATTACTTTTCTTTTTCTTCCTTATTCATCTGTCAATCTGTTTTGCTTCTTTATTCTTATTTCTCTATACTGTGTATTCCAGGCTACCTTTCCCTTTCCCTTCCCCTTCCCCTGTGTTTTTGCCATGTGCAAATGGCCTGTCAGACATGTGTGAGTAGCGCGGTGGGGGGCGGCAGCGCGCCGTCTCCAGCTCCAGGAAGTCCGGCTGGTAGCCAATCAGAATTGATTGGCCAGCTGGTCACATGGCGCGGCCGCGAGCCAATCAGGGCCCGCGGCGGCCATCTTGAAAGAGGGCAGTGCTCACCGCAGCACTGCACCCAGGCGCCCCTGCGGCGCCCAGGGTGCATTGCGGTGCCGTGGTGAGCCAATTAGGGCTCACCACGTCACCCAATCAGGGCTCACCACGTCACCAATCCCATCAGCCCCTGCGGTTGGATTAAAAATCCACCGCATGGGCTGGAAGACAGCAGCAGTGGCCGGAAGAGGCCGAAGAGGGAAGCTGGATTGGAGCGCTGCGGCGAGGAGGAAGAGGGCCAGAAGCGGCTGAAGAGAGAGAAGAAGATTCTGAAGAGTTGGAAGCAGCGGCGCAGGAAGACAGCAAGGGAGGCAGTGGAGAGCAGTGCAAAAGAGCTCCACTTTGCCTCCACTGTCTCCCATCCTGTGTGGATGGGTAAGTGGCTATTGCCTCCCCATAACATCTTGTCACCCCGTGGGCAACGAGCTTACAGAGGATCCCCCTCTACGGGCACAGGGACGAGGAACCCTATCTGAGGGCACTAGGCCCAATAGTGTTATAGGGAGCTAGGCCCTATTAGTTAGAGGGGTGCTAGACCCCTGTAGTACAGGGCATTAGGCCCTATAGGAAGTTAGAGTAAAAAGGGTACTAGACCCTTGGTTAGGGGGCGCTAGGCCCTGTGTACTTAGTAGGCGCTAGGCCTCTTGTTAGAGGGCGCTAGGCCCGGTGTGGTTAGTGTTAGAGGGCGCTAGGCCCGGTGTGGTTAGTGTTAGAGGGCGCTAGGCCCTGTGTTGTTAGCGGGCGCTAGGCCCTGTGTTGGTAGCGGGCGCTAGGCCTGGGCATTGTTAGAAGGGTGTTAGACCCTTGGGTAGCAGGGTGCTAGGCCCTGGTTAGGGACGGGCGCTAGGCCTGCTTTAGGTTGGGCACTAGGTCCTGGTGTTAGTGTTGGGCGCTAGGCCCATGTTAGGCCGCAGGGAGCGCAAGGCTCCATTTGTGGTAGAGGGTGCCAGGCCCTGGCTAGGGTAGCAATAGGAGGACACGTGACAGAGGACAGGTTGCGGTACTCGGAGGTAAGTGGTCGCTGGTGGGTGTGGCGGTGAGAGCGCGCATCAAGGTGGTGAGTATCAAGACCTGTACTCTCTGTGTGGTGTTTGTTCCCCCTCCTTCCACGGGTGCAGAGACGGAGCCGGAAGGCGTGGGAAAGGTTCCGTCCCGCTCGTCAGTCATTGGCGAAAAGAGGTGTCTGAGGCCCTGGCCGGTGATGACGATTACCTCACCCGTGACTAACTTTACCCCCGTTCTCTCCCGCAGGTACTTTGGTGTTGATGTTTTTACTAATGTTTGTCTTTGCTTTTCAGCATTAGAGATTCGTCACACCTTGGACCGGGAGAGAAACATCGCGTCTTCTCTGGCGGTTGCTTCAGGATCGGGTAGGAACCTCTGGGGTGGGGGCGGGCCTGGGGTCAGAAAAGCTATCCCAATTTAGGTAAACTGGCCCCGATCCTGGGCTATGGCCGACGGGAATAACGTACATGTTGTATGTAATTGCCCTGTTTGGGGGCCGGTGTACATATGCCGGCTCTTACAAAAATTCGGCTCCCCCCCCCCATTATGCATGTTGTATCTCCGCCGTAAATGCGGACATAGACATGCTAATTGGTGGACGGGTGGGGGAAGCTCCGTTATGATTAGCTATGTGGCCGTGAGGCCGCATCCCTTATCTTAAAACTTAGTGTAGGAATCTGGACATGTAAGTGTCCAGATTTACTACCGACAGCATGGAGTGCAGGGGGCATGTATTACCTGCTACGAAACTGGCCGTACCAACTTTATGTATGACTTTACATGTATGTATAACATTACACAATAAAGTACAATTAGAGTGTAAGTACTGATCCCACAACATCCATTTCCTGGGTTTTTATAGTGCACTTTCTAAAGCTGATCCTGAAGTACAGTCCTTACAGTAATGTGTATTGATATGCAGATGGAAATGCTCACATAATAAACATGATAAAGCCCATGCAATATAAGGTGTGGCAAGTTATATGTATAAACTGGCAATACCTTTTATATGTGTGTATTGAGACTGCACATGCACACCACCAATATTACCTTATTATTACTCAGTCGCCCAATGCTGTGTTCTGTGCGGAAATTGGCTTCCGCAATGGGGGGCAGGGCCACCTACCATTCGTATAAGATGTGCATGGTGGTTGGCATTTGGCATTTAAATCATACAGTAGGGGCTGGGTTTAGCCCTTACATGTGATCCTGTTTTCTGCGCACATGGAGATACATGCGGAAGAGTTAAGGTAGCTACTGGGACATGGATGTCTGCATGTAGAAGAGCAGGGAGAGTGCCTTGATCTCCTCTGTGCAGTATTGTCAATCAGAAATTCACAAAGAAACCATTTAATTTCAGAGTCTTGGTTTAGACCATTAGGGGAAAGGCTATCCATTTCATATAGCATTTGCATCTCAGTTCTAGCCAAAACCGAATGTTTTGTTTTTTTCTCCAGTCAGATTTAACATTTTTTATCCCATAACATTTAATAATGTGCTTAGGATCACATTGGTGGAATTCCTTGAAATGTAAAGACATTGGATGTGTAATAAGCCCTTTCCTTATATACAAAAATTTGATATTGGCTAGAACTGAGATGCAAATGATATTTGAAATGAATAGCCTTTTTCCCTAATGGTCTGAACCAAGACTTTGAAGTTAAATTGTTTCCTTGAAAGTACTTGTCTCATCTGTCTGTCCAATCTCTTTGCTGTTTAGCCCATTGAGAGATTGCTAGCAATACCTACAGTCATACCACTCTGGAGATGCCTAATACTGTCCAATCTTAGAAGCTAAGCAGGGTAGGGCCTGGCCAATATCCTGAGGGGAGAACTAGGAGAAGACCAGGTACGTGTAAGTATGGCATCTCCAGGATAATGGTAAGACAGACAGTTAGATTAATTGTGTACCATTTAAGGAATATTTATATATTTTTATTATTATTATTATCTTTCATTGTCCCACCCCTTACTTTTAAAACTTCTTTAGTTGTGAAACTAGGAGTCACATCATTCCTTAACTGCAAAAGCATAGCGGATACCTCACAAAGCATGCTGGGATTGTAGTTTTACCTGGAGTGCCACAGGTTAGCCAATACTGCCCTGTGAGATCAACCAAGGGATGACGGGGATCCCGTCATCCGACCAGATAGACACTGTGAGAAGAGTAGGTTCACCTTCAAGGGAAGAGGACACTGTGGTAACGGAAGGAGAGTAAAAAGATTTTAGGAAGGGAACCGTCTTAGGAATTTAATAATTATTTAATAATTTATATTAAAGTGAGGAGAACTTCAGAGACAAGTTACTAAGTATCGATTGTCATGAAATATGAGACCCCATAAGAAGATGTTGGAAAATATCATGTAATCAGTAAGGATGAGGATACCGGATAGTGAAGAGTTAAGCTGGGAGAGTCGGAAGAACAGTGATGTCACTCACCTGATATAAGGAGAGGGATCCAGAGCCCCGGTAATGCACCTTGAAAAAGGACACAATAGTGTCTGAAACGCGTTGGTCAGCGGCAGGTGGTGAAAGACTTTTTGCGGGTATCCTTAGTGTCCACTGCTCCCTGTCCACGAGTAGGGAACAGTCTGTGGGGGCCCTTTTTTACACAGCGAGTGCTATCTACAAGTGTTTTCCACCTAGAGAGTGAGTAGAGGAACGGGGAATACGAGTGGAGGGTCTCCCCCTGCGAGGGAGGGTATCCCAGAAGCTTTGAAAAATAAAGGAGACCAGCGGTTTTTTTATGCTTTTATTGATTTTTATGTGAAAATAAAAACGGATCTGTTTGAATTGGAAAAGAAAGGGTCCCATCTTTTTGAATATCAGGAGGATCCAGGAGGAATCTCATGTTTAATGCGGTATGAGAAGGAAATAGCTGGTGAGTAGATTCAGGTAACAGGCCTGACTGCTAATCAGCGGTGCTGCACTACGGTGCTTGTTGTCTTCCAGGTTAACCCCTTCAGTACAGCAACGGGACAGATCCTGAGAGGTAACGACGGATGCTACTGAAAAAAGAGTGGAGAATCCAGCCGTAAGCTATACACCTGTCTGGAGAGGAAAGAAAAGGTGAGCAGATAGATCAGAGGAGCAATAGTACCTGTTGGGAGATTCTGCACAGGGGTATTTTCTTTGTTCGTTCCCGGGACTGCGTGGACACGGAGGGGTAGAAGATTGATTGGAGGGGAGCCGTTCCCGTGACTGGTGGCTGGAGGTTCCAGAGGGTCCTGGTGAAGGAAGCGGGACAGTTAATGGGTGATGTGCTGACAAGGAACCGTATCCAGAACTACGGCCGTCTTCCATGGACGGCCGTAATTCACTGAACAGTAGCTACTGCGCATGCGCAGTAGCTATTGTACGTAATCTGCGTATCGTTACGATACGTAGATTGTGTATAAAAAGACACCCCTCGGGTCGTGAAGACCTCGGGACGTATGGCAGAGGAGGAGAAGGTTCAATATCATATTGAGGAACAACATCCGATTGGGACCTAATGAAGAAAGGACAGTGAGTAAGATAAGAAAGGAACTGTGTGCTAAATGTTTACCATTGGAGGACTTGTATATTTTGAGTAGCACGTACATTGATTCTGGTATTCCTAAGCGGACACTCTTGGTACATTTGTATTTTTACTAAATTCCATCCCGGCATACACTGCAATATCAAAGGGGGTATTTCATAGCAATTGGGGAGACAAAAACTAAGGGGACAAAAACTTAAGGTATTTCAGATTTTTAATAGGATTGGTTTGGATATTAGAGAAAACTACCTAGATATATAGAATTTAATTATTCCACATGAAGTAAAGAACGTTGTATTTATGTGGCAGGCTGCACATTTTAGGAGTCAAATCTGCTTGGTGTGCTGGGATCCTGAAGGAATTTGTTTTATGTAGAGGGTACAGCTAAGGCTAAAGGTGGCCATACACTAGAGTAATTATCGGCCCGATCGTGCAATTTTCGTTTAACTGAACGAAATATCGATGTAGTGTATGGTGGCGATTTTTGGATCAACCGATCGATAATCATTCCAAAAGCATTTTCATACGTTGATTTCATTGTTTGAAATGTTTGATTATTGACATATGAAACCGTGACGTGAAGTGACGTGACTTCTAGGCAGGATTATGGAAAAACATATGACAGCTTTATGTGTACGTAGTGCGTCCACAGTTTGTCATCCTACTTCCTGGCGAAAACCTCACGTTAGCACTGACTGGTGTTTGCATTGTGACAAAAAAGATGTGTATTGCTAAAGACACTGATAAACTGATAAACGTGGTCTGGCTTTGAAAACCGGGACTATTTGCTGAAAGTTATCACTACATTCAATGTAGTATTCAAGAGATGTGTATTACCTTGCAGGTGTCTGTCTGCTGTGGGGGCTGCATGTTTGCACAGGAGTTTATGTGCTGCCATTGTGCCATTGTGGAAAGTAAAAACTATTATTTCTCAGAAGGTTTAAAAATTCATAATTTGCATCTGCTATTGCCATCAACACAATGCTAAAAAAAATCCTTTGTAATTATAGTAGTGTGAGCCACTGTTTGTAGGTGGCGTGATTCTCACATGCTTTCCGTCATTTGCTCCTCCACAATTTGGAAAATTCCATTTCCGTTCAAAGTCTTCTGCAACTTTCTGCCAGTCCTCATGGTTTTGGGGCAACTGTAATCAAAAAAGGAAACATTTTTAAAGTTGACGTATTTGATTATTATTGTACATATACTGATATCCATTCTATTCTTATATTTTCAGCCCTCCATTTTCTCTGAAGGACATGCCTCTACATCACAAGCCGTGTAGTACACCTCAGCCTAGTGCTAGGGAACTATGTTCTACAAGGGGGAGGAGAACACTGCGTCCATCTTCCGAGCACCTTGACGCTGCGATTACTCGCGTTCTGGAGACAGTGGAGAAATTCTTCTCGAAAAAGAGAACGGACCAATTTGATGCCATGGGGGTGGTGTATGCCAGCAAATTAAGGAGCTTGAACCCAAGCTATGTAGAGGAGGAGGACAGGCTCATTAACGATGTGCTCTACAGGGCCAAAAGTTTAGAAATAACCAGCGGCACCTACCTGGCCAACCTCGCCACCAGCGACCAATTTTCACGGTGTT
>WWET01003467.1:1999-12321 GCA_011038615.1 Limnodynastes dumerilii | reverse complement strand
TGTATTTATGTCTTTCTGGAGATATGGCCTCCAGAACTGAACACAGTATTCTAGGTGAGGGTGTACCAATGATTTATAAAGGGGCATCCCTACCTCTTTCTGCTACTAATTCCTCTCCCTATGCATTGTTTCAAATTTATAATTTTAGATTGCAATGAAATTTGGTATAATAAACGCTGCCATGGGTGTAAAGAACCCCCTCTTCCCCTTCCCAAATCGTAGGTTGATATGTACACTGGTTTTAAAGTTATATGCCTTTAAAGCTTCCATTTTTTTTATTAAATATGTGCTAGTAAGACCATTTTTTCCACTTGATATTGTCATGTTCAGGGGTTCTGGGGTTTTGGAGGGGTATTCTCACTTGAGCAGCCACAATAGGGGTTGTCCTTCCTCCTCTTAGCCCAAGATGGTGTTTATTTGGAATAGGCCTGGAGGATGAGGTTGATCGCCCTACCAGGACTCTCATTACTTTTCTGTGCATGTGGGCCAAGGTGTGCTTAGCACGCACTTGGTGTGCCCCTGACCCTCCGTCAGTCGGTGATTGGATTCAGCTAGTGAATGCCTCCCTGGGACATGAAAGATATATGTGTCAACATAGGGGTTGCCCGGATAAATTCTACAAAATATGGGGGAAATGGCTTGACTCTGTCTACTACTTTGGAATTGCACCGACTGTCTCTACCAGCCGTTAGTTAGTGGTACTTTTGATATCCTTAATATGTACTCCTACATGTTTATTTTCTTTAGTACTTGTATGCAGTTGGAACTCTTTTGTATCATTTAGTCATTATGACTAAATAGTGTGATGTTATTGTATTCACAAAAACTATGTTGTATCAAATGTGTTCTTATCTGTAATGCTGACCAAAAAGTTTTTTCTCAATAAAAATTACTTGAATTAAAAAAAAATTGTGCTATTAAGTATTTTTGAAGCCTCTTTTAATGAGCTTTCATATGCTATATAACACAGCCGTATGTGTCAATAAAAATAAAAAATGTAGTTGATTTTAATGTGGAAAGACACAATCTTTACTAAGTGTTCTATTTCACATCATAACCACTATTTGTTTAGATATAAAGATAGACATTTCTAACACCACAAGTTTTGTCAATTTGTTGGGATGGCTTTCTTCTAAGGGGTAGGGCTATTGGATAGCAGAATCTGTTCACTACCATTACTGATTACCATGATGGATTTGTGCAATCCTAGGGAAATTCTTAGTTTTTATAGCAATCAGGTTTAAAATGAAATCTCTCCAAATTTTTTTTATTAATCAAATGGTTACCTATGTAAAACAGGTTTAGTTGAGCATGCAATTAATAAACTAAGCAGAATGTTCTGGGTTTCAGTCTTTTGTGAAAGTTTTAAATTTGTTAAGTCTTCAAACACAGTCATTATAACCCTGTTATTTCAGTAACATGGAACCGGGGGTGAGAAAGAAGATCCATGAACTATGGCAGTAAGTTTCACTCTCTCTCTGTAATTAGTTTTGACAAAGTTAATGGGCCTGATCCAGAACAACGCTTCGAAGCGAATTTACGCGTGGCGGACACGTAAAATCGCTGTTTAGTACGCACTGCGCATGCGCACCATAGAAAATACGCACATTCAGGTAGCGTCATTGTGAACGTATGGGCCATTCACGTATGTGTCACGTAAATACTTACGTGTGGGCGTGCCAATTTTACGTTACTCCAAATTACATGTGAAATACTAGTAGGGGGGAGGTATTTAAAGTGTACAGTATGTGCGTGCTTAGCTGCGTAAATTCGTTCAGCCCATACGTACGTGTGCGTATGACAGCGGTTACGTTTGAAAAAGTTAAGGTAGGGTTTGGGAAGCGTATCTTGACAAAATACGTTTGTGCAAGGGGTGTGTCGAGGGGAGTGTAGCGAACTTACGCGCACGAAAATATGCTCCGCAGATAAACGTACGGCACACGTAGTTCTGGATCTACCCCTATATTAGTAATTTTTCATTTTTTTCTGTTCTGTATTTATGTTTTCAGAAATATATTTACAATAGTTTGCTCCAACTAACATTGGTTAAAGTATGACAGAAATAAGCTCCATTTAAGATAAAAGCAGCATACATAATTTGTATGCATACCAAGCTCCTATTATTATTGCCATCTGTCCCTGGTTTCTAATGATTGGTTTTTGAATTGTTTTTCCACTCTAGTAATGACCCTTGTTCTCTTCTCTATGACAAATAAGATAATATTTATTCAAGGGAAGGAGTGAAAAAAAAAGAAAACCAATAAAATCCTATCTTACGTGCCTAATGTCTCATGCGATGTGAGTATAACTGCACATTAGCGCATATCCTGAATGGTTAGCTGAAATACTACATTATTTTTCAGCTATTGTAGAAAATGTTTTTATTAGGAAAAAATATACAGGCAAATATATAAATGTCAGGGTAACCACTATGCCTAAGCATAATTGAAACCAATGAGCTCTGTTATGTTACATGCATATAAATATACATAAACTCTACACCATATCTTTTGAATTTGTCATCAGCCATTATTCAGCTCACTATAGTGGTGATGAGATATGTTTTACCATTGCATCAGACGTAGTTACTTGTGTTATTATACTGGTCATCCGATATGTCTCCGCACAGACTTGTGGATGTTTCCTAGGTTCTAGGCATGTTTATCCAAACGTGTAATCCTGTGAGTACCCCCTGAACTTGTCCTGCCAGCTTTTATACAGAACTACTAAACAAAGAAAGGTCGGAGTAATAGACACACATGGCCAGAGGTGAGATCATCAGCTGAAGTGGCGTATTGCTGCGTGGGTTTTTGCACATGCGCAGATCTAAAGAGCACATAACTATGGCCCATTCAGACCCTAACACAACTGGAGCTGTGATGGCTTGCGTTCTGAAGGACATGCCTTGGAGGCATGTAGTGAATGTACAGTAAGGACCGGTGTGGGTCAACGCCGAAAATGGGCCATTTTTTCCCAGCCAGTTCCGAATTGGCTCACAAATTGATTCTGCCTCGCTGAGGAGAAGCAGTTAATCATCCCCAGGTCGAAGATGCGGTGGTGAATGGTAAGTATTTAATTAACCCCAACCCTTATCCTAATCCTTACCTCAACCCTCCCCTTCCATTACACTCACCCTAACCATCTCCTCCCCACAGCCTGACCCTAAGACTTCCCTCACCACAGCCTAACCCTAAACCCCCCCCACGCCGCAGCTTGACCCTAATATTCCCCTCCCCACAGCCTGACACTAATATTCCCCTCCCCACAGACTAACCCTAATATTCCCCTCCCAACAGTCTAACCCTAAAACTAAAACTCCCCATAAACTCTTAACCAATAAGAGCTGTCTGTATTTCTAAAATGGAATTGTCGAGGAGTGATTGCATCCTAGTAAGAACGTGCCAAGGAAAGTGCTCTCCGTACAGAACTGAATCAGGCCCAAGTGAGGACTCTTTACATCAAAACATTTGCACCAGGTAAGTCCCGGGAGCTGACACTCAAAACCCTTTTTTTTTTTTGACCTGTGCATTAGAATTTCTAGCGGTAACTGTGTTTATGAGTTTTATGTTGTTTTTAGTTTAAAAAGTATAAAGTGATAAAAATATTATTAAAAAAATGTTCTTTGAAGTACTCACAATGGGCCAGAACCAGAGCTACGTTTCCATTACGTTTACTAGCGTAGCGTATTTATGCTAGTGTATTTACTATGCACTCCCCTCGGTCCTACGTACTTTAGCTGTTTTACGCTTTCCAAATCCTACCTTAACTTTTCCAAGAATAACTCCTGTTGGCCGTAATGGCTGAACGTACGAGCCTAAGCACGCCCATACTGTACGATTTAAATGCCCCACTCCGCCTCCGAAGCATAATTACGGGTGTTGTATGGCTGGCCCGCCCCTTTGTACGTAGTTACGATGATGTTACGTGACTGGCCCTTACGCTCTGTTACATGGCATAACATCTGCCGTGCGCATGCGCAGTAAGTACTAATGGGCGCTTTTACGCTAGCGGCTAGCATAAATTCACTCGCATACGTAGTTCTGGATCTACCCCCATATCCCTACAGTGTAATGCACTATTGTTGTACAGCATATTTTGGCATGTAGTTGCATTGAGCTTAGCTGCTGTGTATTTTTATACTACGCCCCGTTGTGTGTGCTTTTGGATCGCACGCACCCTGTCCCACTATTACAATTGCAACATGGCACATATGCTGCGTTCACATTTGCACTTAGATCTGACTCAGGCCCACAGTCAGATTTTGTATAGTTATCCTACAGCAACACAAGGCTTCTGACACTTTATGGCATTTTGCACCTTTTGGGGTAAATCCAGACTTACGGGCTAGTTACATTAGAACACATAGCATATTTACGCTAGCGTACTTACTAGGCACTCCCCTCACTCGTATGCACTTAGGCCGTTTTACGCTGCCCAAACCCTTCCTTTAATTTTTCCCAGCGAAAGTACTGACGTATGTAATGGATTTATGTACGTGACGGCCAAACCCAGCCCATACTGTCCAATTTAAATGCCTCCCTCCGCCTCCAAAGCATAATTACAGGTGTTGTATTGATGTCCCCGCCCCTTCGTTCGTAGTTACGCTGCTAGTACGTACGTTAGGAGTTACGTGGCGTAATATCTGCCACGCACATGCGCAGTAAATACAAATGGAGGAAATTACGTCATCGGCTAGCATAAATACGCTAGCATACTTAGCTTAGGATCTGGCCCATTATCTGTAGATGCTGATAATTTTTTTATACTGAGATGCATCTCTAAAACAGCTGCAGAAAGCAAAAAAACATAAAAATAGTGGGTCACAGCGCAATCACTGCAGCAATTCACCCTACCACAAGGGGTAAACTACCAGACCCCTGGAAGTAGGTACCTACTTGCCCTTCTTTTAATTCTATAAATTCTGTTTTATATATTGATCTTATAATTTACATGAGTACTCCAGTTTTATTTACAGCGCTTTTCACTCTTCCATATTAGTTTTTTCCAAGCTGCAGAAAAACGATGTTTTTTTTCCTTTATAGGATGATGTTGTTACTGGATCACCATGGATATAAATGGATGGTAATTGGTCTATGCATTTTGGAATTTATGATCTGTGATCATTTATTACACAGGATCCCTTTTTAATTCTTAATTTTTTTTAATTGCATTTATTTTTTGTAACTGGTTCCAGATGAATAGAAGATATGACAGAGACAGATATGACAGAGATATGACAGAGACAGAGACTATGTAGTTATGTTTAAATGTGAAATGCAGCCCGTGTAAAACAGTAGCATTTATATTTGCAAATACGCCACAGGTGTAGACGGAGGAAGTGCAGGGCCCCGTGTCGGGACTGCTTCTCCCATGTAGCGTAGGTAAGGGTGAGATACGAGCCTCGGTAGAGGTGATTTATTGTAACAAATTCTTTTTGTTTTCATTTGTGTACCAATTAAGTTCATGTAACATGTGATTATATTCGCCTACTTTGTATCTTTATATGTATGGTTTTCTACCGCTGTCTGTTCTTAATAAATTTGTACCTTTTTAATAGTATTTGGACATGTGATATTCTTTGACCCTTAGTGCACTACAAACAGCATTTTTCTTCTGAGCCAGGTCTTTCTGACGCTAACCTTGTGTGTTTATAGTAAATTTATTTGTGCTGTCGGTTGCACCTCCCTACCAAGGGAGTTTTTCGTGGGTCTTGCTAATTGTGCCTGTGCAGGGTCATATATTGTTGATTCCATTATCTGTAGATGCTGATAATTTTTTAATACTGAGATGCATCTCTAAAACAGCTGCAGAAAGCAAAAAAACAAAAAATAGTGGGTCACAGCACTATCACTGCAGCAATTCACCCTACCACAAGGGGTAAACTACCAGACCCCTGGAAGTAGGTATCTACTTGCCCTTCTTTTAATTTGATAAATTCTGTTTTATATATTGATCTTATAATTTACATGAGTACTCTAGTTTTATTTGCAGCGCTTTTCACTCTTCCATATTAGTTTTTTTCCAAGCTGCAGAAAAAGGATGTTTTTTTTTCCTTTATAGGATGATGATGTTACTGGATCACCATGGATATGAATGGATGGTAATTGGTCTATGCATTTTGGAATTTATGATCTGTGGTCATTTATTACACAGGATCCCTTTTTAATTCTTAATTTTTTTTAATTGCATTTATTTTTTGTAACTGGTTCCAGATGAATAGAAGATATGACAGAGACAGATATGACAGAGATATGACAGAGACAGAGACTATGTAGTTATGTTTAAATGTGAAATGCAGCCCGTGTAAAACAGTAGCATTTATATTTGCAAATTCGCAAATGTGTAGATGTATTCTCTATGGCAGCAGTCCTAAAGAAGGTAATAAAGGTGAATAGAGAGAGTGGACCTAATTCATACTTAAGAAAGAATTTAGGAATGTTCCTAAACTTACGTACAGCAAAGATAATTAAGAACAATTCACAGATCCTAAAGAAAAATTCTAACCACACCCCTAGCCTCTTAGCAGCTAAGTATGAACAGCTAGCCATGTGCATTTAATTAGGAAAATATGTTTCTTATATGTGAATCGCGCATAGGTTTTGGTTTTAAATATATGCATGATTCACACAAAAGAACTAAAACTAATCAATTGCTACATTTTAATTGCTATATTTTAAAGAAATATGTATTCATTATAATGACAAATACTGTATAATTATATCTATCTATAGTGCATACGTTTATATATTTTAATTGCTATTATATTTGTAAGACATATGTCAGCATGTTGGGGTGGGGGGTGCTGTATTGTGGGAAACTGTTTCAGCCATGTAGGTTGCCATCATTAGTCGCAGCAAGTTGTTTATGTTTAAATTCATTGAAATTATCAGAGACATTACTTCATTACAGTGCCGTAACTAGCGTGGATTTTGTAGGTCACGTGCCCTGGGTTCTGATGATGCCCAGCTGATGGGGGCGTCATCGGTGCCATGGGCATGTGTCCTACAAATATGTTACACTGAGTTACAAAGGCTCCGTAAGCAAGGCTTTTTTGTCTTGCTTGTACCTGCAGTTAATTTTACCTGTCTCCTGTGCTCTGTTTCTGTCTGTATGTTATTTTTTACTTGTTAGTAAATATTAATTAATTAATAATATATTTATCAGTATTCATTGTCTTATTACACTGTATCTGTACCTGTTTTTGCTTACCTTTCTTTGTACCTGTTTCATTGTTCTAGCCTTGTGTTACTTCTTATTGTTACTTGTTGCTTATGTTCCTATTGTCTTTTGTTATCTTTAATTTATATTCTTTCCTGTTATCAATCTTGTGCCTAAATATCTTATATTTGCTTATCTACAATAAACAGTTTTTCTTTTCCCTGAATTCTGTCTTGGAGAGTATCACACTGATGGAGTTCATGACAGTGTGTATCTGGCATTATTCAGACCATACACCAGTACTGGAAAATAAATATTATCTAAGTGATACCATAGTATGATAGTTGGTGTCAGATGGAGTAGATGGAGTATCTGCTGATCTCTTAAGCTTCTTACTCACAAGTATATCTGTCATTTACGGACTATGGTGTACAAAAAAAACCAACAAACAATCTTAATTTGTGCAAGTGCCCCTAAGTTTCCAACAAAGTACATTAGTTTACAGACCAATATTAAAACAATTGCTAATTATCAGGTTTGGATAAGTAAAAGTTGGTGTTTAGTGGCAAATACAGAGTAAATATACAGTTGCCATCTCTAGAATATTGAAAATAATTATGTATGCTAGGCAATATAATTGAAACAAGAAACACAAGATAGGTAGAATGCCTTATTGTATAATCTTTCATTCTTCTTTTATAAGGAAATGGATAAATCTTATTATCTTTCTCCTGTCTGTTGCTCTCTTCAGCTTAGCAGCATCATGGAGGCTCTAAATGGAGACATACATTAGTTTACAGACCAATATTAAAACAATTGCTAATTATCAGGTTTGGATAAGTAAAAGTTGGTGTTTAGTGGCAAATACAGAGTAAATATACAGTTGCCATCTCTAGAATATTGAATAAATATATTATGAATTATTATTGAATTATGTATGTTAGGCAATATAATTTAAACAAGAAACACAAGATAGGTAAAATGCCTTATTGTATAATCTTTCATTCTTCTTTTATAAGGAAATTGATAAATCTTATTATGTTTCTCCTGTCTGTTGCTCTCCTCAGCTTAGCAGCATCATGGAGGCTCTAAATGAAGACAAAAAACATAAATGGCCCAGGAACTCAAGAGTACAACACAAGACTGGGCTAATTTGGATGTAGTTAACCCAACTTCCTGTGGGTGTTTGAGTCGTCCAAAACCTCTTACCCTTAGGCCAGCACCCCTGGATAATATAATTCTGGTCATCGCTTAGTTACAATCCTGCTACACAGCCATATATGCAGAAAGCTGTGTATTGACGTATTTACAGAAGTATCTGCAAAATAACTTTTATGAAACTCCACCTGAATGTTTTTGTATACTGATATAATAATTCTTGAATTTCTAACATCTATGTATGTGCATTGCAAAATTGTAAGTGCTTAAAGGTTGTCTCTGAGCTTGTAAAGAAGAGAATGGTATCAGAGTATAGGTGCAAGGGGGTATAGATAATAATATACTTATGTTGCGCTGATAAAATATGCAGCAAAGGCTGCACCAACAGTTTCTCTACACAGCCAAACAGCTAGAATTGGTTAAATTGGACTATTGTAGAGATATTTGCATGTTCACTTGAAGCTACTTTAAAAAAAAAAATTAAAAATGTCATGTAAATCCTGATTACCCTTTTATGTCTCCGGTAATTGATATAATTAAATGATCAGTACAAAATGACCAGTGTTTTGGAAAACAGACAGTGAAAAGTTTAGGAAAATGAATGGTGGTTATCATTTGATATAAAATTGGCATTGCTCCTTTCTGTACACATTTTGGCTCATAGAAAATACTGTTAAGAACAGTTATATACCTTGATGTTCAGTGGGAGGACCAGCACATTTTGTGGTGCACATTTGAGGGCTGAATGCATCCTGCATTCCATAATCCTAACACAGGTAATAAGAGGTCCATACAGGACGCGGATATGCCCCTAGCTGCAGCTCTGAATACCTAGGCAAGTATGGCATGCAGATATGTTCACATAGGGCCTGATCCAGACCTACGCTGGGGTGCGTTTTTACGATGGTCATAAGCATAAAAACGGCCATTTGTACTTCCTGCGCATGCGCGCGCCAGGTGTTACGCTCATGTTACGCTCCAAAATTCTGAGCATATGGGCCTTGTTCGTAACACCTTTATAAATACGTTCGAGGTGGCGTGCCTGCCCATACGAAATTCGTAAATACGCTCCGAGGGCGGGGTGAGGCATTTAAATCGTACAGTATGGGTGTGCTAAGCGTCGTAACTATTATTATTATTATTATCGTTTATTTATAAGGCGCCACAAGGTGTCCGCAGCTCCGTACAAAATACAACAAAATACGGAACAGACATACAGGGACAGCATAGTACATACAATATGAATATAAAAATATCACAAAATTACAATAAGTGTAGCAAGCACAGACAGCTGTTAGGAACTCACAGAACTGGATGGTATGAGCACAGTACAAAATAACAGACAAGAGAGGAATCGGGTAACTCACCAGTATGTAGAGCCTGCGCCCGCCTGGAGTATTCGCTAGAGCCCCTGATGGTGGGGATAGACTGGAGCTGATGAGGCTTCTTCAGGATACTAACCTTAGAGGATACCCGGAGGAGGAAATGGGACCAAGGGGGAATTGGATAAGAGAAAGCGGGAAAGGGGGAGCAGCAGTTACAGAAGGGACTGTACTAGACAAACTACAGCAAACACTGAACGGACAGACCAGGGTAGACAACACAGGACTGACGGACAGACTAACAAGGGAACTCACTCAGCACAATCACAACAACAGAAACAATCACACAGGGAGAGCAAGGGTTAATCCACAAGGTTAGGCAGGAGGACAAGAAGCAGGGACACAAGAGGTTAAACGGCAAGGTACAAGGCAAGGCAAATGAGGGCACTCGAGAACGCAAGATAAGCAATAGACAAGATAAGATAAGAGAAGAGCAAGAGCAGCACGGTAGCAGAAGCTATAACCGGCGGGAAGCTACTGCACAGCCTGGGCTTTAAACCCCCAGACACCAATGAGAGAGCAGCGTGCGCCAATGGAACAGCTGGGAGGCGGAGACGCGACGGTGGGAGCAGGACTCCGCCTCCCAAGCTGATTGGAGGAGGACGGTAGCCATGGGGACCGGGC
>WWET01003466.1:139620-159146 GCA_011038615.1 Limnodynastes dumerilii | reverse complement strand
GGAGGCTATTCCACTTATCTATCACCCTTTAAGTGAAGTAAGTTTTCCACCCTCCAGTTTATATTCATGCCCTTGTGTTCTATTACACTTTTTCTTTTGAAAAATGGTACCCTCCTCTAGCTGGTCACCACCCTTGATGTATTTGAAAGCTGCTATCATGTCCCCCCTCTCCCTTCTCTGCTCCAAGCTATACATGTTTAGTTCCTCTTGCCTTTCTTGGTATGATTTGTTACAAAGGCCATGTACCATTTTAGTTGCTCTTCTTTGCACGGTCTCTAATGTATTTATGTCTTTCTGGAGATATGGCCTCCAGAACTGAACACAGTATTCTAGGTGAGGGCGTACCAATGATTTATAAAGGGGCATCACTACTTCTCTCTTTCTGCTACTAATTCCTCTCCCTATGCAACCAAGCATCTGACTTGCCTTTCTCATTGCTTTGTTACATTGATTGGCTACCTTTAAGTTACTGGAAATAATGACTCCTAGATCCGTAGGACGTCTCCAACCCATTCGATACCCAGCCCCTACTGTGAAACTTTATGGTCCGCCCTGCCCACTGTACGGACATTAACAGTGCATAGGGGATGGACCACCCTATTTTGTGGATCTCCGTGCCTATGAAATTGCGTTCCTTACAGCAAGGAAATTCACAATGTAACACCTGTCCACAGATGTAACATTTAGCCTTACTTCTTCTAGAGACTTGTGCAAGTAGCCTAACATTCTGAAGTCTGGGTCCGGTGTAAACTGTACATTGAGATTGCATTTGTGATCTTGTGGATTTAGGTCTGTTACTATAGAATGATTATAGGCCATACACATTAATTATAAAACTATTGGAGGAGTTTACAAACTCAATAGCCTTCTTCTCTCTTGCTGCTGTATTTGAATATACCAAAAATATTGATCAATAGTGCTTGTTAATGCAATATATTTATCTGTAATACCACCTAATACACTGATACACTGGCAATGAGAAGGTTAAACTGAGAGAATTCAGAGAGAGCATGACTCACAGCACAGTCATAAACTCTCTATGTAGGACATTGAATGAGTGACATCATCAGCTCCATTGTCTGATGTCAGCAGGTAGCCAGCAGCTGCTAAAAGGTGAGTAAAATTTTAGTCATTTACTAATGGGCTTCGGGGAAGGAAGGGTTAGGGTAATGGAAGGGGTGGTTTAGGGTTCGAATTAGGGGAAGGGTTGGGGTTAGTTTAGCCACTCACCTTTCTGAGCACTGCATTCGGTACTCCAGGGATCGATTACTATGCCTCAAAGAGTCATAAGCAATCGATATCCCAGCCAGTCTGAAACTGCTTTAGGAAACACAAGACTCCATCAAGTAGCACAGTTCAAAGGTCAGACAGGGCTTTATAAGGTTCTCAGATGTTCTCCTCAGAAAGCAGATCATGGTTTATGGACATTGGTGTTAAGTTCTGCGGGGTTTTCTTTGGCCATCCACAGAGGCAAATGGCCACTCTAGGAATAACCACCACAGCTTTGGATTACAAGCAACAGAAGTTTAATTTGTGTATGGTGAATCTCGAAAGCCTGGGATGACACCATCACAGGAGGCAATGGAGATTTGATCCTGTAAAAGCGCTAATAATTCCACCTGCAACTATGACCAGAATCCAAGGATGTCCAGCTCTAAAAGCATTAAGAACTAAAGACATATTTCGATCTGGCACTCCCCTCTTTCGGAAGGCATCCTGTTCTCCTCTCCCGGCACCTAGTTGACAGGCCTAACTCTACCTGTATAGCAGAGTATAGGCATGTGGATTTTAAGTTCTGGCCCCTTTTATGGATGTCCTTCTGTATGGATCAAAGTTATGCATGAAAGAGCTTAAGACATGTAGGGCCGTATTCAGGGAGGCGTTTTTTCAAACATCCGCAATTATGTAACATAACATAGCAAGTCAACACCCACCAACACCCATGACACTTCCCTCTCATGGCCATGCAATCGTAGACTTATGCCTCCATAAAGCACCTCTAACTTTACGTGTGTCCATACGTGCGTATATGTCAGGTCACGTGCTGGCCATATGTAACTGCACCCTCAAAGACTTATTTAAATGTCTCCCCCCACCCTCTTTCACGTAACTTTTTATGTACGTATTTCAACCCCACCCCTCCGTACGTATGTCCCCAAATGCGATTCACATGTCCGGTTATAGCTCCTGTTCAGCTTATATAGCCAGCTCTCTTTGCCTTGTGCCTTCTTGTCTCTTCTGTGATTTTTGAGTGTCCCATATCTGCCCTGCCTGGTTCCTGCCTGTGTACCTCTTGTGTCACTTCCCATATCTTACCCTTACTGTTGTTGATCCATTGTGGTTTACCCCTTGCTCTCCTGTGTGCAAGTAATTGTATCCCTTAGGGGATTTCCTTTGGTCTGAGTGTGAGTGTGATTGTCCCTCCCCCGTTCGTTGTGTCTGTCCGGTCAGTCCTGTGTTCCTTTCTTCGGTCTGGTGTCATTGTTATCTGTTGCTTGTTGTTTGTCTCAGGTCACATTCTGCTGACCTGACTCCTCCCACTTACTCCTCTTTCTACACTAGCTCTGTCTCATTCTATCTGTTCTTTCTATTCTTGTCCCGGGTTTTCTCTGAAGATGCGTATCCTGACGAAGTCCCAGCAGCTCCAGTCTATCCCCACTATCAGGGGCTCTAGCGAACACTCAGACGGAAATCAGGCTCTACAAAGCGGTGAGTTACCCGTTTCTCCTTTATCTCTTGTCTGGTCACCCCGGTTACCCTGTCAGGGTAAGCCCGGGGTACCATTACCTTGTATACTTCTTGCATTGGTGTCATAACAGTATATATATGCCGTACGTGCGATTCAATGTAACCGCGCCCTCAAAGACTTATTTAAATGTCTCCACCACCCTCTTTCACGCAACTTTTCAGTTACGTATTTCAACCCCGCCCATCCGTGTGTATGTCCCCAAGTGCGATTCACATGTCCATGCCTAAAGTAGTTATATTCTGCGTAACTTACGGAAATAAAGTTTCTATGCATGCGCAGTCACACCATATCTAAAAATACTCACGCAACTCCACGTGAAAACGGAGCTGTGAATACGGCTCGTAACATCTGCCGTGTGCTTGCGCCAATGTTACATGTCAAGGGGCCTTACACAACAGACTAACGGAAATCCTCTTCGGTTCCTAAATCCGTATCAGGCCCAAAATGGTGGTGGGTTCTAACATGAGCAATTTAGTGCTAAAATGAAGAATGGTATCAAAGTGTTAAAAATATCTATAGCAAAAGCAAATGTAAAATAAACATCAAAAACAGTTTCCAAATGAGCCAACTCCATTGATTTGAAAATGTTCAATGACATCCCAGGTAGTAAACATCTTTCCAATTCTTAGGGCCAGATTTATTAAGCTGTGGGTTTGGGAAAATGGAGAAGTTGCCCATAGCAACCAATCAGATTCAAGCTGACATTCTCTAGTATGTAATAGGAAAGTGAGAACTAGAATCTGATTGGTTGCTATGGGCAATGGCCCAGATTCATCATAAGTTTTACAACTAGGTCTGTGTCCATACAGCTGTAATCCTAGTTATAACAGGGCTTCCCCGCCCCTGACCCCTTCTTTACATGGCTATCAGGCGGATATGACTTTAATCCTAAATTCTGGGTCTTTCCCTTATGCGTACTTACTGTTATAGTAACATAGGGCCTGATTCACAGTGAAGAACATGGGTGGTTTTAGGTGCATATATTTAGGAAGGGGCATGCGTCATAGGCTTATCTATGTTGGGTGCAGGGTGTTTAGTGCACATGGGCCCCTCAGAACAGGGGGCCCTGTGGCATTCATCCTGAACCCAAGTCTCTGCACATCAGGGTTGGCAGGGAAAGGGGGGCCCATTTAGCATCTATTTCTTCCCTACAAGATCTCTCGAAGGAAAAAAATAGATGACAAATTGGCCCCCCTTTCCCTGAGGAAAGACTGTACCGATTTGCGGGCCAAAAATGGCTTGACATGACTTACAGTGCGTCCATTAGGCTCCACCCCTTTTGCAGTCCGCAAGTCGGGAGAGTCAGGGTAAGGGGAGGGGGGGCCAAGTACAAATCCTGCACAAGGGCCCTCTCACTTCTTAAAACATCCCTGGCATGCATAGTAACTTTCTTATGCAATCTACGTTGGATTTAGGAACGCAAATGCCGTGATTCAACACTATGAACCTAAAGTCACTAGGTTTATCGTTACTTACACAGGAAGGGGCCACAAATAATTAACTCGGCAGATAAGAAGATTGGGTGGAGGGAGGCATTTAAATGAGCAAAAGACTGCTCCATTATGCAGACACGTTCGTAATAGACGTGGAGCCCTATGGCATTCGTAAGTATCTTAAGAACCTGAAAACCGCGTTTATTTAAGAACCTTAGGGACTGATTCAGACTTAAAAAGCAGCTTGAAAATAGGAGAGAAAAGTTATTGATCGGGCTAAACCATGATGATTGCAGGGGGAGTCATATTTCATCTGTTGCAAACAGTATTAGAATTTAGAGGTGGTGTTTACTTGCCCAAGTATAAATAACAGTGTGATAGTAAAGCTGGTCAGTATCCGTGTGCAGTAAGAAATTCAAAGTTATATATTTATGCATGCAAAGAATACAATTAACTTGACTCCCCCTGAAATCAACATGGTTTTGTCCAGGAGTGACTTTTCATGCTCCTTTTTAAGTCTGAATCAGGCCCATACTTACATACATCAGTAAGTACACCCGCTGAACATCTGGTAGATGTCCCGAGACAGGGGGCTTACTCAAATGACTTACGTAAGTCCCCTGCCATACTTAGGTTTAGATATAGGCCAACATCTCCACTTTTCCAAACCCACAGCTTTGTAAATCTGGCCGTTAATGTTAATCCTAAAACAAACTTTTCAGTGGAATAAAACACATAAAAAAATATAATATCTATTAAATGGTGTAGAAAAATAAATGAAAAGTTTTTTCTTATAGGGGTGTAGTTATGTCACCTGCTGAAGCACAGGTTAATCTTCATTATTTTTTTTTTTAACACTCTAATGCCATTCTTACTGTCCATTGTAGCACTACACCCCCACCATAACAGAAGGGTGTATGAGAACATGAGATTAATAGTTTTAAAGTTAAGTAATTTAAAATAACAAAAAAACTATTAATATTTTCTGATATTTATTATGACCTAGCTAAAAAAAAATAACCCCTGTAACTTGACAAAACTTTTATCAAGGCTTTTTTTATGTCATTATTCCTCAAACTGTATATCAGCGGGTTAAGAGAGGGAGCTAACACAGTGTACAACATAGAAAGTACTTTGCTAAAAATAAAGGACTTCCCTTTGTTTGGAAGAAGGTAAGTAGCTATTAGTGCCCCATACAATATGGACACAACGGTCAGGTGGGAGCTACAGGTAGAAAATGATTGTCTTCTCCCGGTTACCGTTGATATCTTTGATATGACTGAGACAATGTAGATGTATGATAATATGATTAAAAGAAGTGGGAATACTGTCACAACAATGCTCAGAAGTGTAGATACCATTTGAATTATAAAGATATCTGAACAGGAAAGTTGAAGTATTGGGTAAAAATCACAGAAGAAGTGATCAATAACATTTGGCCCACAAAATAGTAGTTGACTTACACCTAAAGCTATTACTAATGCCATAGTCAAGCTCAACAGCCAAGATACAAGAACTAATTGTAGACAGAACACACAGTTCATTACATAGGTATAATGTAATGGGTTACATATGGCCAGATATCGATCATAAGCCATTACCGTAAGAATAAGACATTCCGATACTTCTGATAAACCGAAGAAAAATAATTGAGTAAGGCATCCATTTAGAGTTAGATTAACTCCATCGTTTAGCACAATGTCAAGCAAATTGGGGACAATATCTGTGGTCAGCAGTATGTCAGATATGGATAGCTGGGTGAGGAGTAGATACATGGGACACTGGAGGTTCTTGCTGTAAAACACCAATATGATAATTAAGAAGTTTCCAGCTTGGGTCATTAGGTAAATCACAAGGAGCATGGTGAAGAAAGGAAGTCTGAAACTGTCCAGGTGTTGGAATCCCAATAAGAAAAATGTGGAGAAATTATTCTTGTCAATAATCTGGACATGGAGAAAACATACAGAGTGTTTGATGTTATACTGATGGTGAAGAAACCAGCGTCTTTTTAGCCCTATGGTTCCTGACCGGCCTACATACAGTGTGGATGAGTTAAAGACTGTTATGTTCGTGTTCTATGATATGCTACATCTTGTTGTGTAATTTTTTGGGTTATTGTTTGACAACCAAGAGCCAAGGAGAGCTCTAACACCAGACATTGTGTAATCTCTCTGAATATTGTCTTAGTTAAACCCCAAATACCTAGCCATTATTCCAAATGGACTATTTTCCATGTCAAGCCCATACAGGATGGATATAAAATGGGTGTGGGTCCCCATTGCGAATGGCCCAATTTCAAAAAGGGCTGTTCTCTCCCAGCCAGTTCTGAACTAAGTGGGAAATCGATTGCTTTTGCCTTGAAGATTCAAAGCAATCTATCCCTGGAGCACCGAAGACAGAACTCCAAAAGGTAAGTATAAAATCTAACTCCAACTCTTTCCCTAATACCCTAACCCTTCCCTTCTATGACCCTAATTCTAACCCTGCCTTACCTGCAGCTTAACCCTAAAACGTCCCTCTCTGCAGTTTAACCCCAAGACTTCCCTCCCTACAGCCTAACCCTAAGACTCCTCTTCCATGATCCTAACCCTAACCTGCCCTTCTCCAGAGCCTAACACTCCCTCTAACACTAAAAGTCCTCTCCGGTGGGGTCTATGGTGGGCAGCGGGTGCAATGGGTCATGCGGGTGCCACTGCAGAAAATGATTTTCAGCAGTCTCTACTTCTAGAAGGCATAGACTCAGTCAGGCCCAGGGAAAATGATTGTCATTATCCACCAAAGAATGAAGGGAAGGAATATCCTTAAAGAAGTTATCACTGTTATTTGTGATGAATAGGGGCGGGTCTATTCACACCCCTAGTTACGGCCCTGTCCTCGTGTCTATTCTCTGGTAGGTGACAAAGCAAACATAGAAAAAATATAATTAGAAATAGAATAATTATTCATTAAAATATAACTGTAAAAAAAAGTGGAAGCAATCCCAAGAATAAATAACCAATGGATTCAAATCATTTCTGGACAGCCAAAATCCTGGTCTCAGACATGTCCTGTATTTAGAGAAGTAAGAGCTTGAAATTAAGGGCTGGATCCAGACTTAAGTAATTGTTAATACTTCTTTACTAGGCATTCACAGTACAAAAATACACATTAATATGTTATACTATTGACCTTATGTCTAATGCTGGGTCAGGGTATTGTGGGCCGAAGACATTGGTTACGGTGAAATTCAGTATCTAAATGAATATAGGTCTTCACCTTAAAGATATCAAAGTTTCGATATATAAACTGCAGTAGGGTTAAGATCAAAATTAGATATACATAAAACTCAGAGATTAAATTAAACAAATCAGGGAACAATACAGTGTAATCCATATGCAACATGTATTCTTCCTGTACATATGGTAAATGTGTTTTAAACACTGAAAATGTGTGCAAAGAAAAACATGGCTATTGTTGTTGAACACTCTGGCAATTTGTCTTAGTAAATGTAAATATATACCTCTAGCCATATATCAGTGCATCAGCTGACAAGGACATATTCACAACATGTAGTACTTACGTGGTCAGCTAGACTCTGATCATTATCCATGCTCTTTACACATGAATGATGTGTGTTTGGTATAACTTCATTTACAGAAATGCTTGAACATATACCGTAAAGTGATGAAAGTCCTAGAATCCTGTGAATCAGTAATGCTGTAAAACAAAAGTGCAGTAAAAAAAAAAAAAAAAAAAAAAAAAAAAAAAAAAAAAAAAAAAAAAAAAAATACAAATGGATTCTTAATGATGGTGCTCAAGCCCAAACTGTGAACATAATGAGTAAAATGAAGACAGTGGATATTTCTGACTTTATACATATATATAGCACATATATATAGAGAGAGACAAACTTACCTCCAGAGCTTGTAAGTCTCTGTGGATAGTTCTCTGGAGGAGCTGTTATTATTATTATGATTATTTTTTATCATGTATAAATGTTTTAGAAAACAACAATCTCTCAAGAGTGATAATAAGTACAAAGAGTGATAATTGTACAAAAAAATATTAAAATACAATTGGCTTAATATTACTTCTATAATAGTTGGTCAATAAATATTTAGATGATTGACAGATACAGGACAACATCTTATTTCAGGGCAGCATGGTGGCAGTGAGTAGCACTTATTCCTCACAGTGCTGAGGTCATGCGTTCGATTCCCAGACAAGGCCTTATCTGTGTGGAGTTTGTATGTTCTCCCTGTGTCTGTATAGGTTTCCTCCAAAACATGCTGGTAGGTTAATTTTTAATTATTATTTTCGTGAGCCACAACCTACTTTAACTTTTATGACTCCTATAAACATAAAATGGTGGCGGTTTGGAAGTCTGGATTAGTATGAAGGGCACTTGTAATACCAAGTCACTTGCTCTCAGGACAGGCGACATAACTTTAATGAACCAGCACAGGAGTGTGTGAGTTGCAGCAATCAAATTATTTAGACAAAGGCCAGAACAGCAGCCCCTTTGGTAGAATCCAGTACTGCAATGAAGCTGGAGAGGGAGCATGGGAGGCCTCTAGTGGAGGAGACAGGTCATAACAGGGATTGATTATAACAGCGACCCATGACCGTGCTGTGCTATTGTCTGGTCTCCTGTGTCTTATCTGCTCAATTCACTCAACTCTTGATCATGTCTGAAGATTTACCTTGTCTGGTTACAGTCTACCTTTGGTTCCTCCTGCTGTTCCACTGCCACCTGGTTCCCTTTCCATCCTATCAATCTCTCTGTTCCCAGTGTCACCATTCCTGTTTTGTGTCTGTTTGTTGGTGCCATTTGGTACTTTGTTTAGTGCTTTCTCCTAGCACTTGGTGATAACTTGAATTATTTCCCACCTTTCTTGCCATATTTTACATGGCAGTATCCTGCCACCTTCAAGTTGTGGTGTATTGTTCCATCAGTATTAGACCTGACACTCCATTAATCTATACAACTTTGGGGTCTCCCTGCTTGGGCCCTTAGCCAGGAGTCTCAGGCATGGGGTCGAGTATACCTGTCTTGCCTCGTCTGGGCCCTCTATGTTTACTGCTGAATTGCTATTACTTATTGCCCTGGCAATTACGTACCTGTGACACTAATTTGTAATAAAAAATATTGTAAGGTCATCCTCATAAAAGCATCTATCATTGAGACAATAATTGTTTTGATCACCCAAGTCTTTAATTTGCGACAGATGGTTTAGGCCCTTGCTAATAAAATCAAGGAAAATGTTATCACTTTCTGCTTCTGTGCCATCTGTTACCTCGGACATAATGGTAAATTTAAACAAAGAAGAGGACTAGCCTTATGGCAGCGCTAAGATATATAAAAAAAAGAGTCCTAATAAAAATTCAGTAAATACACAAATATCATAAATAAAATATTTAAAATATTAAAAAACCTTCAAACAGTTCATAAGTTTTAAGAAGTTCATCAATTAAAGATCATAAACTAAAAATCTAATTGACTGGGGTGGCATATAGCATCAAAACGAGTCCTGATGCAGCAATTAAAAAAATGTTGATATCTCCATCAATGGTACATCGTAGGTACATATAGTGAAGAGAAACTAATAAATATAATCAAACACTTTGGACCGGATTCAGACCTAATAACGTTAGGTCACTTAAGCACACAAAGGGCCTGATCCAGCGCTACGAAAATTCGCAACGACGGGCGAATGCGAACGTACGCTCGTCGTATCAACCTACACGCCCCTAGCACTCCCATAGTAAAGTCCCTGCTTACGGCGGCTATACCCTACACTGGGTACGACCGTCGGCCGTACGAAAATTCGCAGAGAATACGCTGTGAAAATACGCTTAGCACGCCCATACTGTACAATTTAAATGGCTATCCCCGCCTCCCTGTAGTGAAACGGGCGCCCAGCCGACCATCGTAAAAAAAATACGCCCGGCGAGCGAAAAATACGCTAACGATACGCCCGCTATTCGCTCATGACGCGCGGGCGACCGGAACCTGTCATACTGGGCATGCGCAGTGCGAATTTTTTGACGAAAATTCGCATACGCTCGTCGTACGCTCGCTTGCGAGCGTTGCTCTGGATCAGGCCCAAAGTGCGAAAGTGACCTGACTTCACTGGAGGGAGCATGCGTCCTTCAGATGTTACGCTAGGGTTACTATAGTAACCGTAGCCTATAAACAATCAAACTGAACTTTGTTCCGTCCAAGCCCATTTCCGATGAAATGGGCTGTGCTTCCCCTCCGCCTGCTAAAGTGGGCGGGGGGAAGCATGCTAAGTGTACAGTGTGGGAGGGGGCTCCCACACTGCTGCTGATCAGCGGTTGCACGAACTGCTGATCCGCACAACACATTTAATGCAGGCTTATGTCAGCGTAAGCTACCATAAAGCCTGCACGAGAGAGGGGAGTGACAGGGGGTGTGCAGTCCCCTCTCTCTAGTGGATGTCCTTTATTATAATCAATAAAATAAGTTAAAACCAAAACAGGGATGAATCAGATAGATCCTACCGAAAGTGCAGAGTGCCGAGTGTAACCGCTGGAAGTCTGAAGCTGAGTGAGCATGTTCCTGGAGGGTAGCCATCCCATCCCCATCTGAACCAAATGTACAGTCACTGACGCGTTTCGAGGAGGCAATCCTCTTTTTCAAAGTGGTGACTCAGAGGAATTTTTGCCAGTCTTTTATGCTGCTGCCTCAATGTTTTCATTGGCCAACACACCAGGCAATATACACATAACTATCTATGCTGCCAAACTCATCTTATACAAAGTAACATGTTGTAACAATAAATTAGAAACCATGCTGTGGGAATAAAAAAATTCAGAGTGTAGCAAAACAATCGGGAGCCTTTCAAAATAAATACAATTGAAAATCAGAAGCATTAAATACAGAACTAAAAACCGGTATATTTATCAAAAGATACTTCAAAATTAAACAATACTATAGAATATATGGAATTTAGTAGTTAATATGTAAACTAATACCAAATTACCTATTATTATATAACCAGGTGGTACAATAGAAGTTATCAACCGTACGTCCTGGGGTGGAGACCAGTATGACTGACTCTGTCAGAGAGAGGCTTACTGGATCTTTAGACTTGACACCATGTCCCCCGTGGGTCTAAACAAATCAATTGAACTGAATCATTTCACATAAATTTGATAACTGGTGTAGTTATTTTGGGCATTATAACTGCTTCTCAGGCGAACTACAGATACATAGAAAAAACCATTTCTGTTTATAGATAATTGTTTTATTAAAGATAACTTCTATAGGATTATGTGTTACTATTGATGGGGCAGATCCAGAACAACGCTTGTGAGTGAATTTACGCGTGGCGGACACGTAAAATTGCATTTTGGTAAGTACTGCGCATGGGCACAACAGATAATATGCTACGTAACGTAACTTAAATGTGAGCATATGAGGTATTTACGCATTTGCTGCGTTAATTCATACGCATGGGCGTGCCAAATTTACGTGTGCCAAAAGTACGTCTAAAATACGCAATGTAGTGACCCCTTCTGAGGAAATCGTCGGCAAAGACGAAGAAACGCGTCAAGGTTTACCTGCACTACCTACTCTGTATAAAGCTTCAAATTTGCCTGGTTCTTCACGGACTAAATATTGTGGATGGTGGTGCACAAAGTTTCTACCATATGACAACTACTACCAGATTTTATGGTTTGAACCAACTCCAGAGTAACGCACCCAGCAGCTGATATACTCAACAGCTGATTTCATCTGAGCTTGCCAATCACTCTGGGAGATCGGCTCCAGAGAGAGGAGAACCTTTGCATAGATGCGGCCAGACATGTGAGTGCCGCAACATCCGTTCTAATTACAGAACTTTTACCACCCGACGTGTGCCTTCAACTGCCCTACACAAGCAGCTGAAGTTGGCTAGATCGCGGGTATATAGTTCCACTATTGCAAACCTAACATCGGTAGCATTCTATTCAGCAAAGATTGCCGGACTCCTCCCATCTGTAAGTTACATGCTGTATGATCTAACAGGCCGATAAGACTGTTCTTAATTACCATATGCTGGGCAAGATTTGAGAAATCAATACAACGATATTTGCTCTGCAACTCTGGTGCAACCCTCTTTTTATCGCTGGTGTGTAATTCATTTCTACAGATTCCTCATTGATCTGGCTGTACAAATATTTGAATTAGAGGTGCTTAGATCTGTGGCAACTTTTTCTCCATCTAAGCGGTTTTAGAGCAAATCTGTGGAATTTGGGACAGCACAACGATATTCCACTTATCTAACGTCTACAAGACTGGTAAAATATCCGTGGATTTTTAAGGCTTTTCACATCTGATAGATATATATCATTTTATTATTACAGAGCAGGTGCATATATCCTCTTTTGGTATATCCTATAACCCTTCAGAGGATACTATTGGTTTATTGCAATTTTATATGTTGTTTTAATCATTTTTATTGAATAAAGAAATACAATTTGAACTAACATTTTGTTGAGATTATGTGGCTAATTTAGCGCTTTTCCATTATTTATTCTCTATTTTATGTTAGACAGTTTTTGCAGTTACTGTCACTTGGAAATTAGCGCTCTGATTAGCTCACTTTTTTGCTTTACAAATCCTCTCTAGCTCGAGTTTCTCCCAATATACAGAATTACTAAAGAGTTAACATCACACCTGCTCTAATTATAGTTATGCTTAAATAGGAAGTAGTGTTGAATTTTTTCCTTACCTCCTGATGAAGCTACTACAGTAGAGAAACGCGTTGAGATATAATCGCTTTATTAGCTTCGGCACATTTGAATACTTGGGACCTGATTCAGAGTTGTGCATCTGTGTGAAATTCACACAGATGCGCAGCATTTTTGTTAAACTGCGCATGCGCAAAAAGCGCAAGGAAGTCGTATTGCTGGCAGAGTTTAGTGTATCCGCCAGCATACAAAGGGGTGTGCCAGAATATTTAAATGAGAGGCTTTTTTGTTTAAAATTAACCCCTTTCCCCGCCTGCCACGCCGCTGCAACCTATGTTAAAAAATAAATAAATACAGTCTGGCCCGACAGGGCATGCTGGCGCAAGTAGAACTACAAGCATAAGCATGCCCATGAATGACAAAGCATGCTTGCACTAGTAGAACTACTATCGCCAACAAGCCCTGCTATCCATGACACGCTGCGACAAATAGCGTGCTATGGACATTACTTAAATTTTCCCCCAAAAAATCTAGCCACATATAAACTACATAAAACATGCCCACATGTGTCCCCACAGACAATAAAAAATAAAAAAAAGTAAAAAAAAATCATACATCCCTGTGACCTTCATTATGTAAAAATACTGTGCCCACACAAATCCTTTAGGCTACATGCCCACATGTGATCCTAAATAAAATACTCCAACATTTTAAATACAAGGATCCATTTCTCCCAATAACCCCAATATGCAGATAAAAAAAATATTACAAGTGTCCCTCCGAAAATAAATGTAAAAAAAAACTAGCCCAATATAATTGTCCCCGTCCTTGTAAAAAACTATGGAGTGTCCTGTATTTAAATGTGTAAAAATGCCCATAAAATAGCAGAAAAATAATAAAAAAATACTTACCTGCTCTGATGGGGTCCAGTCTTGGAAGCTTTTAATCCGGGGAAGTTGTCCTTGGCAACAAAAAAACCCAATACAGACGCAAACTATGTCCTGCACGCAGGACATCCCGGAACGATTGACAGTTGTACTGTCATTGGGGTATACTTATACCCTCTGCCAGCGTGGGAATCTTGGAAAATATCACAATATAAATTATGTAAATGGACGTCCATGAATAAGCCAGTAGCGAAACGTACGTTTGACAGAGAGGACGCTGTCCACAAGCGCCCTCTCCCGCACGTATTTTGGGGCCTGATCCAGACCTATGCTGATGCGCTGTGCTTACTAAAGCACAGCGTATCGGCGTTCACTTTCCCTGACACTCCCCCTGTGCGGGCGTATGGCCCCTTCCTTACGCCGGCTGAAAGCTACCCTAACTTCAGCCGGTGTAAGGAAGGGGCCGTACGCTCGCACAGGAGCGAATGGCCGCCTAGCCCGCCCTCCCATCCTCATTAAACTAGCTCCCGCCGCCCACCTACACTAACCTGAACGTAAGGACACTGGGGGACGTCCCCTCCAGCGTCCCTACGGCGCTGCTACGGACGCCCGATCCATGATCGGGCGTTGCCGTAGCGACGCCGGGCAACATTTTCCCGGCGCATGCGCAGACCGTCCTAGCGAGGATAGTTTTCTTTTCATAAAGAATACTATCACACTAGGACTCAGAAGGTCTTGCAATTAAATAACTGTAGCACATTGCTCTGCTTGTTAAGCGGACAATTTTGTATCACACTAGAACTCAGAAGGTCTAATAATTAGCTACTTTAAGCTAGCAATTAATAACTGTAGCACATTGCTCTGTTTAGCAGACTAATCTATACATCTGACAACGCTAGGGAACGTCCCAATCAGAGCTTTTTGTCATTTGAGAACATAAATCTTAGACCCTGAGATAATTATGGTGTACTGCCTTGCTTAATATGCACATCATTTACATACTATAAATGTTTAGAAAACATTGTGACCTAATTTTTTATATTATTATACAATCCTTGAGATAATTAGAAATAGATAATTCTTTTGAGGTACCTCAGCCTATGGCATGGCTGAGAAGTACTTTGTATACTTATCTTGAACCAACAACAATACTGAGTGTTACAGCCCCAATAATCGGTTTGTGAATTATATTGTTATATAGACAACAACAGTAACAATGTATAACTACTTATTAGAGCCTCTTGCCTGTTAAGCAGACTATGCAACATACTACAATTATCTGGATTAACACTGTGACCTGGATATCCCACAACCATCAAATAGTACTGTACAATCCTTGAATACATATATATACAATAATAAAAACATTTTTTGGGGAATATCCAACCTATGGCATATGTGATAATCAATTTATATTAATAACTCGTAATAGTAGCATTTTGAACGTTCAAGTCTTAAAATTAGGCTTGTAAATTACATGGTTTAACAGACAATAATTACAATTGTATAACAACTTTATCTGAGCCTCAGGAACTCTAGGACTGGTGACCAACCAATTTTTGGTTTGTTCACGGTCCATAATATAACGTATATATAAGGTATACAATTTAATATTTCACACTGAGTGATAATAGGTCTCTTTTTGGGTCAATAACATGTGCATTGTTTTTTATATATTATCGGTGCTCTGCACTGTAGGGATTCAATAATTTTTTTTAAAGATATTTTACTGGGGCAGATGTTTTTAATATTGATTTAATAAAGATATACATTTGTTATCATCATCATGTGACCCAGCAGCTAGTAATGTGCAAGTGACCCATAGAAACATAGAAAGTGACGGCAGATAAGAGCCACATGGCCCATCTAGTCTGCCCATTTGTTTATTGAAAACTATACTGACCCTAGACCCTATTTACCCTCAATTTGGTTTATAATTTAGGATACCCTTATATTTATCCCAAGCATGTTTAAATTGTTCTACTGTATTGGCCTCAACTACCTCAGATGGGAGAATATTCCATTTATCTATCACCCTTTCAGTGAAGTAATTTTTCCGCACATTTCCTTTGAATCTACCACCCTCCAGTTTATATCCATGCCCTCGTGTTCTATTACAGCTTTTCTTTTGAAAAATGGTACCCTCCTCTAGCTGGTCACAACCCTTGATGTATTTGGAAGCTGCTATCATGTCCCCCCTCTCCCTTCTCTGCTCCAAACTATACATGTTTAGTTCCTCTAGCCTTTATTGGTATGATTTGTTACAAAGACCATGGACCATTTTAGTTGCTCTTCTTTGCACAGTCTCTAATGTATTTATGTCTTTCTGAAGATATGGCCTCCAGAACTGAACACAGTATTCTAGGTGAGGGCGTACCAATGATTTATAAAGGGGCATCACAACTTCTCTCTTTCTGCTACTAATTCCTCTCCCTATGCAACCAAGCATCTGACTTGCCTTTCTCATTGCTTTGTTACATTGATTGGCTACCTTCAAGTTACTGGAAATAATGACTCCTAGATCCCTTTCCTCCTCGGTAGATTCTAATGTAATCCCATTAAGGAAATATTGAGCCTTTGGGTTTTTGTGCCCCAAGTGCATGATTTTGCATTTTTTGGCATTAAACTGCAGTTGCCACACTCTTGACCATTCCTCCAGTCTACCTAGATCATCCCTCATTTTCTGTAACCCACCTGGCGTGTCTACCTGGTTACATATCTTGGTGTCATCTGCAAAAAGGCATATTTTCCCCTCAATACCACAGGCAATATCACCTATAAAGATATTAAATAGCACTGGTCCAAGTACAGAACCCTGGCGTACTCCACTGGTTACCTTACCATCCCCAGAAGAGATTCCATTTACTACAACCCTTTGTTGTCTATCCTGTAACCAAGATTGTATCCATGCAACTAGCTTTAAGTCCAATCCTATAGTTTTGCACTATATATTCAGATATATCTTGGCTGTGAAGAGCATGCTGGGAGTTGTAGTTCCATAACACCTAGGGGCTAAACTTACTAAAGAGTGAGAAATATGTTATATAGAAAAAAATATTATATTTACTCACAGTTCTGATGTTTTGCTTGAAGTCTGGCAGGAGCTTCATCATGTGCCTTGTCAAGGGCAGGTCAGGGCTCTTTGGTGTCCCTCCGGCGAATGACAGAGCTAATTACAGAGCCCCTATTTATACCCTCTGATGGGAACTCACATTTTTTACTTTTTAACATAATCATTTGAAATGGAAACTTTTCAAACTCTTTATAAACTAGCGTTAGCTGTGCTAGCTCTGGTTAGTAGACGCAAGCGTGACCTAAGGTCACATGAAAGTCTTTAGACTGCAGGACGTGCACCGTGGAGGAGAGAGCTGGAAGACACAGGAAAGGTAAATGTATTAGTTGGTTTAGAAAGTAGTTTGGGAATGGGGATTTTTAATGGGGGATTAGGAAGCTGCAATGGAAAAGGGCAACAGAGCTTTATAGACACACAGAGGGGCAATCATTCTGGATGGACACAGAAGGAGGAGCAATAAGGCTGGGTGGAAACAACTAATGTGGGGAGCAATAAGGCTGGCTGGACACAGGAGGGGCAACAGGCTGGGTGGACACTCATAAAGAGTGGGTTATAAGACTGACTGGACACAGAGAAGGAAATAAGACTGGGTAAAGTGAAGGAGGGGGCAATAAGACTGACTGCACACAAAGTGGGGGTAATAAGGCTGTCTGGGCACAAGAGGGGCAATAAGGCTGGGCAAACTGAAGGGGGAGACAATGTCTGGACACAAGGGGGACAATAAGGCTGAATGGCTCTATAAGACTGGCTGAACATAGAGAAGGGGCAATAAGATTGGGCAAACAAGGAGAGGAAAATAATGCTGACTGGACACAAATAAAAAGGGGGCAATATGGCTGGCTGGGCACACAAAAGGAGGGGTAATAAGGTTGGAAGGACAAACAGAAGGAGGGGACAATAAGGCTGACTGGACTCAAATAAAGAGGGGGGCAATATGGCTGACTGGACCCAGGAGTAAAGGCAATCAAGGCTGGGTGGGCACACATAAAGAAGGGGTGATAAGACTGGCTGGACACAAAGAGGGGACAATAAGACCTTTTGGACAAACAAAAGGTAGGTACAACAAGGCTGACTGGACATAAATAAAGAGGGGACAATAAGGCTGGCTGGGCAAAAGAAAGGTAGGGCAACAATGCTGGTTGGACAAACAAACAGAAGGAGGGAACAATAAAAGTGACTGGACACAAAGAGGGGGCAATAAGGCTGGCTGGACAAAGAAGGAGGGGGCAATAAAGCTAACTGGGCACACAAAAGAAAGGACAATAATGTTGGTTGGACAAACAAAAGGAAGGGACAATAAGGCTCACCCGCCCCTAGAAACAGCCCTGTGGGGGAGCTATCATTGTTTTTCCCTATCAATAACCAGATCATTTAATTAAAAATGAAACGTATAAATCATGACCCTCATGACATGTACACAATGGGAACGATCCAGACCTACGCTCGTGTGCGTTTTTACGATGATCATAAGCTTAAAAATGGCCATTTGTACTTACTGCGCATGCGCGGTTAAAATGTTACTCTCAGAAATGTATGAGAGTGTATAGGCCTTGAGCGTAACACCTTTGTTAATACACTCGAGGTAGCGTGCCTGCCATACAAAATGTCACGCTCAGCGGCAGACGGCGCTGCACTTACTTTGTCAGGAGTCATCTGTCAGCGGCTTTCCCGGCTCATGCCCGCTCTCCAGCCCTCCAGAGGTGCCACTTCCAATAGTGGCAGCCTTCTGCTCAGTCTTCTTTACAGCATGTGTGCTTCTTGTGTCTGGAATTAGGCATCTGTTCCATTACCCTCTCTGGTACATGGGCATCGCCATCTTGCCTCCTGTCAGGTGATTCCCAACGGCCTCTCAGATACTACTCTGTGCACACATCCCTCATTCCTCCAGCCAATTTGTGCACTGGGCAGGCTAATTAAACCCTGTACACAGTCCATGCATTGCCAGAACAAATTGGTCTTCAAGGTGCTTAGTACCTAGCTGTCTTGCTTCCTGATCTGCCTGTTGTGTATCCAGTCCTGTCTGCCTAGCATACAGTTGAAGCCTGCTGTTGCTATACAGTTCAAGCCTGCCGTTGCTACCCAGTTCAAGCCTGCTGTTGCTATATAGTTAACATAAAAACATAGAAAGTGACGGCAGATAAGAGCCACATGGCCCATCTAGTCTGCCAATTTGTTTATTCAAAACTATACTGACTCTAGACCCTATTTACCCTCAATTTGGTTTACAATTTAGGATACCCTTATATTTATCCCAAGCATGTTTAAATTGTTCTACTGTATTGGCCTCAACCACCTCAGATGGAAGAATATTCCATTTATCTATCACCCTTTCAGTGAAGTAATTTTTCCGCACATTTCCTTTGAATCTACCACCCTCCAGTTTATATTCATGCCCTCGTGTTCTATTACACCTTTTCTTTTGAAAAATGGTACCATCCTCTAGCCGGTCACAACCCTTGATGTATTTGAAAGCTGCAATCATGTCCCCCCTCTCCCTTCTCTGCTCCAAGCTATACATGTTTAGTTCCTCTAGCCTTTCTTGGTATGAATTGTTACAAAGGCCATGGACCATTTTAGTTGCTCTTCTATGCACAGTCTCTAATGTATTTATATCTTTCTGGAGATATGGCGTCCAGAACTGAACACAGTATTCTAGGTGAGGGCGTACCAATGATTTATAAAGGGGCATCACTACTTCCCTCTTT
>WWET01003466.1:120579-136829 GCA_011038615.1 Limnodynastes dumerilii | reverse complement strand
ATGAATGCGCCACATTCTACCTTCTTCATATTTGTGTACTGGCAGCACTTCAGAAAAAGTCACAGTATTTGCCACCTGTTTAAGAGCAGTTCACAACTTTCTAAATTCATCTCTGTGAGCCACAACTCCAGAATTGGCTAAGTCATTTGTCCCAAGATGGATAATGACATCAATCTCCCTTTCCTTGTTCACTGCCTTTACAATATTTAAAACGCACTTTTTATCACGTGGAACTGTCGCTCCAGGCAAGCACTTCATCTGATTCCTATTTTCGGGCCCTCTTCCCAGCTGGATACCCCTAACAATAGAATCCCCCACAAGAAGTGCAGTCCTTCTCAGGGATTCCCTTTTCTCACCATCAGGTTCCCTCAACACCTCATGTGCTACATTACCTGTTGAAGTGCACTCCAGGCCTCCAAGTGCTGCATAGGAGTTATGCAACCGGAACCTTCCTGCATGCATTCCTCACCATAGTCCACCCAGTACGTTTCCTGGGAACTCTCTGAGGTAATGGTGGCATCAAAGATGTAGACATTCTGCATATCTCACCTTGCATCCTAGCTATCTCATCAAGCAAAAAAGACATCCTCTGACAGATTGGACAACACCTGAGTTTCCAAATTGTCTCACGCAAAACAAAAGCCTCACACCCACTGCAATGTACAAGAGCAGACATCCTTGGTTTTTTGATGGAAAAAAATTAGCAAACTTTGCTTTACCAACAAATCCCACAACTGCTTTTAAATGGGCCCAAATCCTGGCCAAATCCAGTTACAACTCCAATATGCTTTGAAAACCAATGCTTAGAAATCCAGGCTATGATATTCAGGCAGGTTAGTTCAAGCCTGCTGTTGCTACCCAGTTCAAGCCTGCTGTTGCCATACAGTTCAAGTCTGGCATTGTTACCCAGTTCAAGCCTGCTGTTGCTATACAGTTGAAGCTTGCCGTTACTACCCAGTTCAAGCCTGCCATTGCTACCCTGAATCCTGACCTGTCTGCTTTGCATTGCTTCACTACTGATCCCAGCATTACCTGCATCTCTGCTTCTGCAGCTCTTGCTTCTGCATGCCTGCAATCCTGATCTTGCAAACCTGATCCTGCAGTCCTGCAATCCTGATCCTGGTTATACTGCAGTCAAGGTACAAGTCCAGTCCAGTGTCCTGCAGTCGAGGTCCAAGTCCGGTCCAGTGTCCTGCAGTCCAGGTCCAGAGGTCCAAGTCTGGTCCAGTGACCTGCAGTTTAGGTCCAGAGATCCAAGTCTGGTCCAGCTTGCTCAGCCATCCGGTCCAGCTTGCTCAGCCATTGAGTCCAGCTGCCTGCATTCCAGTACGGTCCAGCTGCCTGCATTCCAGTCTGGTCCAGCTGCTTGCGCTCCAGTCCGGTCCAGCTGCCTGCGCTCCAGTCCAGTCAAGTCATCTGTACCCAGTCCGGTCAAGTCATCTGTACTCCAGTCCGGTCAAGTCATCTGTACTCCAGTCCGGTCAAGTTATCTGCACTCCAGTCCAGTCAAGTCATCTGTGCCCTGTCACCTGCACTTCCACTCTTTGGCCTGTTTATTGGACTGCTTTCTTCATTTGTGCCAACCCAGTACAGACTGGTTCTCTTGGAACTATTATATCCTTACTCTCAGTTCCCTATGTCTGTTCATTATCCACCCCTGCAACAAAATGGCTAGCTTCTTTGCAAAACTGCTCATCTGTCACTTCCTTTGGAACCGGGGACAGGTCCCACAAACCCAGCAGTCATGACACAAAACCCGTAATTACGCATCGAGGGCGAGGTGAGGCATTTAAATCGTACAGTATGTGCGTGCTAAGCATCGTAACTACGCAATGAGCTTACGGACACACGCATTTACGATCAGGAAAGTTAGGGTAGGGTTTGCTGGGTATAAGAAGACAAAAGTAAGTACGAACAAGGGGAGTGCCTAGGGGAGTGCATCGTAGTTACGCTGGTGTAAATACGCTACAAACATGTGCGTTTCATGAGCGTAGGTCTGGATCAGGCCCAATGTCATTACTGATAGTTGACATGTTTACTTTGGCAAACTCACAACGTATCTGGTGCTGAAATTTCCACTTCTAAATTTCCACTTCGAGCACTGGTACAAAGTGAGTGCTGTTTTCTAGGAAATCTACTCTCACACCCATCTCTATTTTCTTTGGCAATTTTACACCCATTCTACTGTGAGTTTGACACTCGCCCCTTAGTAAATCTGAGATTTCTATCTGCAGCATGGGAAATATCGCCAGAGAAAGTAAAACTACGGCAATTTTGAAATTCAACCATCTCTGGCGAAGATTACATTAGTAAATCTTTTGCCAGATTTTGCCGGAAAAATACAAATACTGGCGATTTTGGTGGTGTAGTTTATAATAAAACGTATTTATTTTATTTATTTATTTTGCATGAACCGGCATTGACATCATCCCATGATCTAATAAACATCTAAAGACCATGCTTATGCAATCTATGTACAGCAATGGTGAGTAGATAGTGTAAATAAGCTACTATGCATGCGTAGTAACTCAACTCTTAAAACAACGTATGTAAGACGAAAACGACATAACTGTGAATCCGGTCCATGATGGGTACAGTTAATAAGATTCATTATTAAAATGATTAATTTTTAAATAATAAGCACATGAAAATTATGAATATTATCTGATGTTTATTAAGGACTTCATTATATTATAATCCTGTAATTAGACATAATGGGCCGTATTCAGAGATCCGGTATTAACAATGGTTCTGTGCGCATATTTAGGATCGGATCGATTTTGCATCAACTGCGCATTCGTAGTAATAGTGATACGCCGTTTACGTTGAGGTTAAGGTCGGAAATGGCTAAGGGACGGACTTGTGAATCAGGCGGGGAATAATGCGACCCTATCTGCGGCATTGAGATGAGGGAAAGTGGGCGTGCTTACACAGTTAGGGCCTTAAATATACGCAACTAATACACATAAGGCCGGAAGTGAGTGCGGCCAGATAGGGCAAGTCAATGCAGGTGGAAGTTTAGGTCCGGCCGGGGATTTGCGAGGGGAGTGACTGTTTATTCTTGTGGGTGTAACCTGCTCCGACCTGCCACTTAGTTGCGTTTATTTGTGGCCCGATCGCCGACGGAAGTCTGAATATGGCCCAACTTTAGCAAGGCTTCTTTGATGTCATTATTCCTCAAACTGTATATCAGAGGGTTAAGAAATGGAGCAAACACAGTGTACAACATAGAAAGTATTTTGCTAATAATAAAGGACTTTCCTGTATCTGGAAGAACATAAGTAGCCGTTAGTGTCCCATACAAAATGCACACAACAGTCAGATGGGAGCTACAGGTAGAAAATGATCGCCTTCTCCCGGTTACTGTTGATATCTTTAATATGACTGAGACAATGTAGATGTATGATAATATGATTAAAATAAGTGGAAAGACTATCAAAACAATGCTCAGAATTGTAGATATAATTTGGACTATAAAAATATCTGAACAGGAAAGTTGAATTATTGGATGAAAATCACAGAAGAAGTGATCAATAACATTTGCGCTACAAAATTGAAGTTGACTTACACTTAAAGTTATCACTAATGCTATAGTAAAGCTCAACAGCCAAGATACAAGAACCAGTTGTAGACAAAACACCCAGTTCATTACAGAGGCATAGTGCAAAGGGTTACATATGGCCAGATATCGATCGTAAGACATCACAGTGAGAAGAAGACATTCCAATCCTTCTGATAAACAGAAGAAAAAGAACTGAGTGAGGCATCCATTAAGAGATAAGATGGCTCCATCATTTAGCACAATATGAAGCAAATTGGGGACAATATCTGTGGTCAGCAGGAGGTCAGTTAGGGAGAGTTGTCAGTTAAGGAGAGTTGGGTGAGGAAGAAGTACATGGGACATTGAAGGTTCCTGCTGTTGGACACCAACACGATTATCAGAAAATTTCCAACTTGGGTCATGCAGTAAATCACAAGCAACAAAGTAAAGAAAGGAAGTCTAAAACCATCCAAGTGTTGGAATCCCAATAATAATATTGTAGAGAAATTATTCTTGTTAATAACCTGGACATGAAAAAAAATATATAGTTATACAGGTTTCTTCCTTGGCAGGGTAGAAACTGAAAATGTTGTGTTTTATGGCCAAATGGTTGTGATGAAACCATGGGATGTGTTTCCTGACCAATATGTGTACAGTGTAGATGAGCAGGATACTAATTTATTAATGCTTTAAGATATATTTTCTCTTGTAGTGTATTGTTTTTGATCATGGTTTGACAGTCGAGCCAGAGGCCCTAACATCCCAGCCATTGTATAATCAGTAATTGATCTGTCTGGAGATTCTCTTAGTTAAACCCTAAAAACCCAGCCAATGTTCCAACATGACCATTGTTTCTTAGACTGTATGACATCACCGCATTAATAATATCAAACTAAAGCCCATACAGGAGGTAAATAAAATTGAGACTCTGGGTTAATAGATTGTGTATCTCAAGGTTAGACAATAGGGCAACCACCTTGCTCTTCAGGATATTATAAACAACTATTTTTCATTTAAATTCTTTTGTTCCTTTTATCTAAGTGATTTGAATTCCCACCGGCCAGGTGTCTATACAAAGATCACTGGTGGAATGCACCTATAATACATTAACTACCTGTAACAAAGCAGAGCCTTCAGTATCTATGGGCCTGATCCAGACTGATTGTGGGCCTCCCCCTGACACTCCCCCTGCCCCATCGTATTTACACTTCCTTATGCCGGCTGAAGGCTACCCTACCCTAACTTCATCCGGCGTAACGGAGTGTAAATACACTGGGACGGTGGAGTTAGTATGATAACACCGCCCTCCCAGCCTCATTACCCTCCCTCCCCAACTACCTGCACTAACCTCAGGGTAGTAACGCTGGGGGATGCCCCCTCCAGCGTTACTACGCTGAAGCTACGGACACTGATCCATGATCGGGCATTTCCCTAGCAACGCCGGGCAACATCTGCCCAGCGCATGCGCAGATCGGCTTTTAAGTCGATCTTACGCTGCAGGCTCGTGTTTTAACGCCAGCCAGCGTTAAGGCCCTATAACACTAGATTAAGTTTAGCAAAAACCCTTCTTTCTTTAGAAAGCAGAATTCTTAATTGCATTCCTGTGCATTCAATTTCATCTTATTTGTATCATCTGAACCACTTCAATTATGACTGGGGCTCTTTCTTCAAGGGAACAGATTAAAAAATTGGAAGGCCTTAAAAAAAATGGAAAACTATAGATGGTTAAAGAACATATATTTTACATTGTGGCCTTTAATAATAAACATTGTTTGTTGTCAGAAAATATGGTTATAAACAAGATGAATCCAGCAATTTCTAATTATTATCTCTCTTAACCTTCAGTCAAAAAGTGTAACCAGAAATGTCTCAGGGGCAAAAAATGTAATCTGGAGGATACATAAAAGAAATACAAAGAACAAAGGCTGGACCCAGACCTTTTATGTACTGCGGAACTCATTGGGATCCATCAACATCTAAAGAACTGTCACTTTAGACAAAGAGTTGGGTTGAGTTTGCCAATAGGCATTCCCTTTAAGGATATTGTATAGGCGATCGCCTTATCTGTGTACTCATCCAGTCCTCCAAACGTCTTATGATTCTTCTGAATTACAAATCTTAATGTAGTCCCTGGCTATCAGATGTTATTCGGCACAATCTGAGTTTTGAGTTGACCATCATCTGATGTGGTAGAGAATGTTTACCTATTAAATAACTATAATATATACTGTAGCAATGATCAATGTACTGAACCTGAACTGAATACAAAGCTACAGATAAAAAGACAAACGCCCGACTCTTGAACAACAGATTATAGTTTTTCTTTATTTCCTCGTATGTCAAGCTCTAACCCGCTACATCTGTATAAAACTGGACGGCTACTTAGTGTGCTGATATACATTTAGTGCGTTTGGATTGCAAGTTACTTTACCAGTTAATCCAATGTTCTCCAAGTTAGTGGACCACATCCATTACATAACATCTGGCACATGTGCACTAATAACCTTAAGGGAAACTTACGCAAGTGGCTTGCACAATTCCCTTATGTTATTAACTCTGATTCAGACCCAGTGCCATTAATTCGCATTTAGAAAAGTGATCAATATCCAACCAGTCAAGAAAAAATAAAATCCTTAGACTAGGAAAAGTGATGGCTAATATTAAAAAGCTTTCTGCATTTGGAAAAACCCTTCTAAAATAATGTGTAGTTCAAGAGTGATTTGGATATAAACCTTAAATACATTTGGAGTATGACTCCTCCCCAGTATGGCCCTTTTTCATTGGCCAAATGTCTTACTACAGACTTCCTGAGTACACATATAGCAAACAGATAGGGATTCACCTGCAGGATGTTACTTGATGCTGGGCAGGTGAGATAACTCAATCTAGCTATATTGTGACCTAAACCTCCTTTTTATGTATGTGCTGACACAGGGCTGGATCCAGATTTAAGTTAGTGCTTAAAATGAGTTACTCCTGGGCTAAACCATTTTGATTTCAGGGTGGGTCAAGTTAATTGTATCCTTTGCATGCAGGGATTTATCTTTGAATGCACACAGAACTCTAATACTGTTTGTAACAGATGAAATATGACTCTCCTGCAATCAACATGGTTTAGCTCAGGAGCAGGGCCGCCAAGAGGATTTCTGGGCCCCGGTACAGCTCATTTTTGCCCCCACCCCATACATCTTTGCCGCCTCTTCCTTCCCTTTTCTTTCCTTAAGTGCCTGACAGAGGACACAAAATTGTAACCATATATCTATGTGTGTGTGTTTGTGTATATATACAGTCATGCCCTTATATAAAGGTTGACTATAATAAACAGCATTCCGCCATTGACTTTTTGGTCAGAGGGGGCATGGTGTTTAAGGAGCTATAGCTCAGAAAGTATTTCACGCATTAACATGAAATTTTCACCAGTCCGTACAGAATTATCTCCTGGTGCTGTATGTCAATTTATAGTGAAATAATTAAAAATGACAAAACTGGAACAGGTTAAAGTGGAAAATGTGGCCGTTTTTTTCCACTTCCTGTTTTAAAAATCCACATTACATTAACATTTAATTGAGAACGTGTAACTCAGTGTAGAAAAGGGTCTTTTCAGCAGCTATTTTTTTGTTAGGGAGCTGATGTTCCTGGGAAGTGCATTTGGGGGGTCAGATTTCAGAAAAAATGACAGTTTAATGTACAATTTAGGAAAATGTGCCCTTTATAGAGATAGGAGATTTCACAAATTTCATAATATTGCACATTTCAAGTGAGAGCCCTCTGCTGGGTGCACAGACACTGCCTTCACATGAGAGGAGAAACATGGCTGACTTCTCTCGCACAGAGATTTTCCTCTGTGTGTTGGAGGAGAGGTCAGACATATTACCTCCTCCTGGTGGGCTGAGAGACGTTTTGGGGTTGAGGGGAATTCATTATAAAAATTATAAGATTTGACATGGCTTAAATATTTTTAAGCCCCGACGGCTGTGTGAAAATGTCCCGCCCCAGTGACGTCATAATTTATTCACTGCACTGAGGGAGGAGGTGGGAGAGTTGATTGTGGAGCGTGAGAAGAAGAAACTATTTCCATGTGTCCACAGGCTGCAGCGCTTCAATGTCTGCTCCAATAGATATCTAATAATTAAACTACCAATCGTGTGTTATATATAAAATTCTCAGGTAGTGTAACACTGAATCAGTGCGTCCTGTAAGCAGTAGTTTCAGGTAACAGTGCTGTTATGTTTCAATATGTCTCCTGATCTCTTATTGTAAAGTAACACACAGTTTGTTAAGTGAAGCACCGTCAAGCATTCCTGAATATAAGTAGCTTTGGCATACACAAGGTTAATGCTCACCATGACAGAGGGCGTGCAAACTAGACAGGAGCCAGCTGAGCCTGCTAAGAATCCGGCAAACTTGCAGTATCGGGGACCTGCACGGGACCGAGGCGGAGTGATCTCCAGCACACAGTAATACACACCACACACCATTATACACAGTAATTCACACCACACACACACCATGTACGCACAATAATACACACCACACACCATTATACACACACAGTAATACACACCATTGTTTGCCAATGTGGCAAGTTTGCCGATAGAAGAAGCAATTGAATAATGGATGATTCAATTGCTTCTGCAGGCCGGACCATTTGATGTCACGGGCCGTACCCGGCCCGGAGGCCGGATGTTCCCCCACACCCTGTGCTATAGGATTAGAAATAGTTCTTAATGTTCACAGGATTAACACAAACCATTTGTTCTCTCTCTGAATGCGCAAGACACACAGAGGAAAGGTCCATAAAATCATCTGTAAAAACCTGTAACCTTCACCCTGGGAACAGTACAAAGAAACACCTGCACACACCACAATTTAAAGTAAACCCCATCGGCAAACTTGGGCAGTGACGGCAAAAGAAGTGCACCTGGAGCCAGAGATCCCTCCGCCGTGCTCGGGTCCCGGATACTGCAAGTTTGCCAAGAATCCTCCAACATACTTCCTGGGTGAGGGTCAGCAACAATCACTCACACCCCTGCACAGGGCTGTCAGCTGTCTCGCCGGCGGAGCAGAGGGAAACCCCCTTCTTGTAAAGAGACTGCTTCATTCCCTGAGTGCAGGACAGGTCACATGTCAGGTCAGCGACATGCTGATTAATGCGATGTGAGCGCTTGGGGAATGAAGCAGTCTCTTTACCAGAAGGGGTGGAGATTTCCTTGCTGCTGAGAGAGAGGAGGACAAGAGCCCCGCGGAGGAGAGGAAAGGCCAAGAGCCAGAAGCAGGTCAGAAGTGTGAAAAAGAAGGCAAACATCAAGTGATTACACACAGGGGACCTGATCCAGACCTACGCAATCGTCTTAACGCTACTGCATATTAACACAGTTGCGTAAAACCTGAAATTACGGACGCCAGATCCACACGTTCCCAACTAAACACACCCACATTTCGTTATTAGTGTAACGTTAATACGCTTGCATGTTAAGAAATTGCGTACTTTAAGATGGTAGTAGATAAGGCTGAGACGTGTGTATCAACGGCGGCACTATCTGAGAATCAAGTGGCCGTATGTACATTAGTAACTGAGGATCTTACTGTCGTTCATACGTTTCATGTATTGTCTTTTTCAATATGTAGTATTTATATATTTTGTTATTTGTACAACAAATAAAGTAAGTTTTGCGTGAACATTTTAGAATCTTTTATTACCCCATTATATTATTTTGTAAAAGAAACAACATTGTAATGTTTGTAATATGATTATATTTTTAAATAATTACATTTGTACACTGTCCGACCTGTGTATGTTTGAAATGTATTTGTAGTACATGTGTGCTTTATGTCTATAATATGCAAGTATGTTTATGTACAATAAAGAGTAAGAACAATTTTTTAAAAACAATTTATTACAGTTAAATATACTAATATCGAAACGTAACAACAAACAATGGAACGCAAAAAAAAAATATATATATCTTTGTAAATAAAATAAGAAATAAGTTTAATAACATTTGGGCAGTTTGGCCCAGCTGCACCAGCATGTGCAGCATGTTTATAACTTCCTGTGAATGGGTCCAGGTTCAGATGAAGGTTAAGAACATCTGTTGGATAAAAGAGCAAGACATTTAGCATTTCCACACGAATTAAAATAAAGAACTTACAGACTCAATCTAAACATTAACAGTTTACACATTTGTCCCATATTGCATTCCTTGGACATCTAATTTTACTACCATATTAAGTGAAGCTGTTAAAAATACATTCTCTCTAGTGTTTTCTTTTTATTTGTCATCCTTTATTAACAATTGCCTTATTAAACCTTTTTCGAGATGTAATTTTCAAGATAGAAAGATCAAAACACTAAAAAGTGTTATTTTTTTATTTTATTTAATTTGATGACGGTGCTCTAATTTTTTAAGTCTGTAAACCTATTTCAAAATTTGGCTCTTCATTGAATTTGTGGTATCAAAAATATAAAAAATATTGATTGTACCTTGAAATTTTTTTAAAAACATTACCCATGTCCTCATATACACAATCCAATACAAACTTACAATCTGAAAATCAAAAAGTACTTACCCAGATCCCCTCCAACATGCTGATTCTGCACATGCTGGTGCAGTTCCTCCTGGGGTGGGGAATGGGGGGAAACAACCGCCTGCTCCTCCTGGGGTTGGAAAAGGGGGGACACCTCCACCTGCTCCTCCTCATGCTCCTCCTCCTGCTCCTGAATTTGGAGCTGTTGACGGGCAAACTCTGCCAGTCTATGTCTGTGCCATCCTAAAAGTATAAACAGATATACACATAAATAAGCATAATTTTGAAAAACTAAGAAACATCTGTAAATAAAAAATAGAGAGTATTTCCACAAAGGTGTTAATTTTTATAAAATTAAAATATATTAGGTACTAAATAAACATATGTAGTTAAGTGCTTGGACCTAGTTTCTGTTGGTCTCTAATCACGTTGATTTTTTTGGGGAGCCAAGTTAATTTCAATTATCTGAATGTTTACTGCACCCTGAAACTCATCAGCATAATTTTTCCAATGATATTGGTGCTGTGTAAAAATAAAAAAATAAAAAAATAGCAAAAAACTAGTTAAAATAAACATGTCTATACTTCAAATTTTTTTAAGTAAATACTAACGGCGTCTATGCCGCTCGATCTGCGTACGGACCTCCGCCAGCAAGTCCGGTTGATGACGCCTTAGATCCCACCATCGGCGCATGAGTTGGTCCACATGCCGGTGGACTCTCAGACGCCATCTAATATGTTGCTGGATGCGGACATATGCTGCCCTTACTGCGACATTACTGCAGGGCTGGCGGAGATCAAAGCGATCCATTTCTTGGACCAGAATGCATAGCTTAGTTCTGGAAAATGGTTCTGCCCATGCACCAGCAATTTTCAAAATGAGTTATAATCAAAATGGTGAACTCACGCAGAATTAAAACTAACGACACTATTGGCTGACCACAGAAACGCCTTCAAGGAGCAACAAATCAAAAGTCCATGCAATATAGCACAATAAAAACGAGTTAATACGTGGGAAAACACATCAATCATTGAACTATAATTGTCATAGGCTGAAACACAGCATACAATTGAATTAACTGTTTAACGTGCTACAAAACGTATCAATCAATGGCTCATAATAGTACTTATTATTACTTATGGTAGTGATTTGTTCTTTCTTGTTACACACTTTTATAAGTCAACGCCTTCTACGTTTGCAAATTAGAAAAAACGCACGCTAAGGGCAGCAAATGAAACCATCAAAAAGTACTTACCCAGATCCCCTCCAACATGCTGATTCTGCACATGCTGGTGCAGTTCCTCCTGGGGTGGGGAATGGGGGGAAACAACCGCCTGCTCCTCCTGGGGTTGGAAAAGGGGGGACACCTCCACCTGCTCCTCCTCATGCTCCTCCTCCTGCTCCTGAATTTGGAGCTGTTGACGGGCAAACTCTGCCAGTCTATGTCTGTGCCATCCTAAAAGTATAAACAGATATACACATAAATAAGCATAATTTTGAAAAACTAAGAAACATCTGTAAATAAAAAATAGAGAGTATTTCCACAAAGGTGTTAATTTTTATAAAATTAAAATATATTAGGTACTAAATAAACATATGTAGTTAAGTGCTTGGACCTAGTTTCTGTTGGTCTCTAATCATGTAGATTTTTTGGGGAGCCAAGTTAATTTTAATTATCTGAATGTTTACTGCACCCTGAAACTCATCAGCATAATTTTTCCAATGATATTGGTGCTGTGTAAAAATAAAAAAATAAAAAAATAGCAAAAAACTAGTTAAAATAAACATGTCTATACTTCAAATTTTTTTAAGTAAATACTAACGGCGTCTATGCCACTCGATCTGCGTACGGACCTCCGCCAGCAAGTCCGGTTGATGACGCCTTAGATCCCACCATCGGCGCATGAGTTGGTCCACATGCCGATGGACTCTCAGACGCCATCTAATATGTTGCTGGACGCGGACATATGCTGCCCTTAATGCGAAATTACTGCAGGGCTGGCGGAGATCAAAGCGGCCCATTTCTTGGACCAGAATGCGTAGCTTAGTTCTGAAAAATGGTTCCGCCCATGCGCCAGCCATTTTCAAAATGAGTTATAATCAAAATGGTGAACTCACGCAGAATTAAAACTAACGACACTATTGGCTGACCACAGAAACGCCTTCAAGGAGCAACAAATCAAAAGTCCATGCAATATAGCACAATAAAAACGAGTTAATACGTGGGAAAACACATCAATCATTGAACTATAATTGTCATAGGCTGAAACACAGCATACAATTGAATTAACTGTTTAACGTGCTACAAAACGTATCAATCAATGGCTCATAATAGTACTTATTATTACTTATGGTAGTGATTTGTTCTTTCTTGTTACCCCCTTTTATAAGTCAACGCCTTCTACGTTTGCAAATTAGAAAAAACGCACGCTAAGGGCGGCAAATGAAACCACGCCTATCCGTCATCAAAAATCATTTGAATGATTAGTACACATATTGCCACAGACACAGTTAACATGGGACCCAAGGTCAAATCCAGAAATCCAAATTTTCCACCTCAAGAGGTCATTCATCTAGTCAATAATTTATTGGCTAAACTTTATATTAATGATGTGGAAATAGCAGGACGCCTCAGGCCCCATGTTTGGAACAAAATTTATGACAATTTTCTTGCTTTTTCAAAAGCACAAAACCCTGATTGCAATACGAGAACTTTATATAAAGAAAAGGTAAGTCAATTAAAATATCCAAGTGTGATAAGATAGGAAATGGATAAAATTATAAATATATTAAAATGTTTAAGGCTAACATTCTTCGTTGGGATAAATGATATACTTTTGTAAAGGCTGTATAATATGTGGACACAATCTACTCAAATGATTAAACATTTATAGATAGTGTTAAGCATGGTATAGAATTAAAATCACCTTATGGAAAATGTATGTGGTTTTGGTTCTTGACTTACCCAAATATGTTTTGATGTAATTTGAAACACAAATATTTTTATATTTTTCATACAAAACAGATGGTCCGATATAAAACAGGCCATAAACAAAAAATTAGCCGAAAAATCAAAACATGAACGAACAAGGGCAGGCCCATTACCTGATTCACTGCAACTTACAAATGTAGAAAAATTGGCCTTGAGAGTTGTGAGCCAGGCAGAGGTGGAAGGTGTAGGACAAGCATAGGCAACCTGTGGCTCTTCAGGTGTTGTGGAACTACAAGTCCCAGCATGCTTTACCTGCAAAAGTATAGCTGGTATCTAACAAGGTTTGATGGGAATTGTAGTTTTGCAACACCTGGAGAGCCGCAGGTTGCCTATGCCTGGTGTAGGAGATATGGACTCGATGGATGGTCAGCCACCAAGATTACTGAGACCTGTGGTGGAAGAAGAACATTCTGACTCACCAGGTAATGTAAGAAATTTGAACTCTTTATGTTAATTAAATATGCACAAGTGTGTGAGAATTGCCTCAATATGATTGTAATTTATTTTGTTTAAAAAATGATAAAAAAAATGATATTGTTGTTGTCTTTGTTATTATTACACTAACTTATAAAACAAAAACTGATAACTTTACATTCTAATCACACACAGATCCTCTTGAAATGGAGCCCAATGTGATACCAGACAGTTCATCAGTATCGGATTTGGATCCACAGGAGAACCCTGCACCAACACACAAAGCTGAAGCTGGGGACCAAACAACAAGCAATATTACAATGTCTGCTCCAACAGCTCTACAACGACATTACACAACACAACAATGAAATCAATAGAGGCCAAATTAGATAGACATTATGAAGCCACTAAAGAACAAACTAACATTCAGAAAAAAAGGATTGAACAAATGAGCAATTCTATAAGCAAATAATTCAACATAATAAAAGACTGAAGACAACATTAAACCAATTTGTTACACAAAGTATCAGCTACATGCAGTGGGCAATGCAGAAAACAGGCACAACACAGGAGGGTGTGCCATCCACTTCAGAGACATAAGTGCAGCAAAAACAACAACCATCAACAGAAGAACCTGCAACAGAAGATTCTTTATCACTTACCACTCCAGCTAAAAGGGTATTAACTCGTTCCAGCACAGCACCCCGGACATCAGGTGACCAAACAGTCCCCCACCTAAAAAACAAAGAGAACAAAGGTTTACTATAAAATCATTTGATAGCAAATTTACTAAATAATGTTTAAAAAAAACATGTAGCCATGAAGTCATATTGTACACACCTTAAAAATATATGTCCGAATTACATTGTGCCGGAACTCTGTTCCAGACTGGGAAAAGGGGATGGTACGCAGCTGATGTTCCGGCAGAGGAGGGTCTACATCTGCGTCAGCCACAATCTCAAAAGGTATCCCATGTCTCACCGCAATGTCGTGAAAAATACAACACAGAACAATGATCTCATATACCTTGCCGGGCGCATATATAAGGGCTCCCCCAGACCGGTCCAGACAGCGGAACCTAGATTTTTAACAGGCCAAATGTCCATTCAATGACCTGCCTGGTGACCGTATGGATGGCGTTGTACGCAATCTCGCGCTCTGTGCTGGGGTTCAACATGGGCATCAGGAGAAAGGGCCCCTGAGGATACGCACTGTCATCGTTGAGAAATGGATGTTAAAAAAAAACCATTAACATACTGTCAGACAAACAGGGCACAACAGTCAAAACAGCAAAGTCCATTTTACATATCTAAGAGCCACGCATCACTATCACCATTAGCATGCCTCTCCTCTAATCTTTGCCATATCGTGGATTGCCACATCACAAAGGCACCCTGGCTGCTGCCAGGATACTTGGCAACCACGTCAGGAATGAGTAGGGATGAGTCACATATCATCTGGACATTAATGGAGTGGAAACTCTTTCTATAAAAAAAAATAGAAGAATTTCCACCCCTTGGGACCAATGCGATATGTGTCGCATCCACAGCCCCTATTACATGTTGTAAAACTAATAAAAATATATAATAAATTCCCAATAAATCTTGAAAATGGTTTCTATAGAAAAATAACTGTCAAAGAAAACTACAAAAGTAAGCAAAGCTAACAACAAAAGGCACCAAAGGTTTAACTATTTTCAGTAGCAAATGCCTAGTGAAAAACAACCCAAATTACTGCTAGCCTCTCCCTACTTATAAAGGAGAGCTACAAATATTTGCCAACTATCTGTAGCTGGTGCTGCACTTAATTGATTGTGTAGAAACTTTGAAGAATGTATGCATGGAACGTAAACCGGCTTATATCCGTATGCACGCTATTTAGTATTCTTGCCATTTCTCTGTAAGCTTGCAAAATCCTACTCTAGATACGGTCTTGTTACATACTGTTTACTATTGCTTGACCGTACACGAGGATCGAGCGGTCATACGCAATCACGCCCACTTTGGACATAAGCATAGCTGGAAACACCCTCCCGATACGAAATAAATGCCCCTAGCGTAAATACATCGTATTAACGCTGTTACTTAGGTCTGGATCGATCGGCCGTCCATACTAAAGATGGTGCGCATGCGCAGAAGAGGAAATCTTGCTAATTTATGCTTATGATCAGTGTAAACCCGCTACCAAGCGTAAGTCTGGGTCAGGCCCAAGGAGAGGGCAGAAAAAAAGACAGTATGGAGGGGACATAAATACTGGATAGACACAAGGAGGGGACATAAACACTGGATGGACACAAGGAGGGGACATAAATACTGAATGTACACAAAGAGGGAACATAAATACTGGATGGACACAAGGAGGGGACATAAATACTGGATGGACAAAAGAAGGGGACATAAATACTGGATGGACGCAAGCAGGGAACATAAATACTGAATGGATACAAGCAAGGGACATAAACACTGGATGGCCACAAGGAGGGGACATAAATACTGGATGGACGCAAGTAGGAGACATAAATACTGAATGGATACAAGCAGGAGACATAAAAACTGGATTCCACAAGGAGGGGACATAAATACTGGATGGATACAAGCAGGGGACATAAATACTGGATGGCCAAAAACAGGGGACATAAATACTGGATGGACACAAGCAGGGGACATAAATACTGAATGGATACAAGCAAGGGACATAAACACTGGATGGCCACAAGGAGGGGACATAAATACTGGATGGACGCAAGGAGGGGACATAAATACTGGATGGACACAA
>WWET01003466.1:43564-54955 GCA_011038615.1 Limnodynastes dumerilii | reverse complement strand
GACCAGTGATGGCTAACCTGTGACACTCCAGGTGTTGTGAAACTACGAGTCCCAGCATGCCTTGACTGCAAAAGCATAGCGGATACCTGACAAAGCATGATGGGAAGTGTAGTTTCACAACAACTGGAGTGTCACAGGTTAGCCATCACTGTATTAGTCCCAGTGTGGAGAAGGTGCTATTAACATGCTTAATAGGGCTACTATTGCAGAAATTTGAACATTTGGTGGTGTATGTCTACATTGTGTACAACTTTTTATTGCACATATTTTTATTTGCATGTACAAAAAAAACCTACATACACAAAAATCTTACCCAAAACCCTATGTTTTTAAATAAATGTAATTAACTTTTAGACAATCATATGGTTGACAAAGATACAGTTTACACCAGGGCTCAAAGTATACGGGGGTATGTCATACCATCACTTCTCCCACTGATTCAATTAAGAAGCTATACATATCAATTCTATGTGGGTTGATACATTTTATTTGTATTAGGGAAGGTGCAAACCTGCATTCAACACGTGTGATGTACGTTTTCAGAACTACGTACGCGAGCGATTTTCCGCTAGCCGCTGATGTAATATCGCCCATTAGTATTTACTGCACATGCGCACAGCAGATGTAACGCCACGTAACTCTGAATGTATGTGCCAGCCTAGCTGTCAGCCAGCACCGACAGCGTTTTATTTATTTATTTATTTATTCTTAACAAAAATTAATTTGATTTGATGTTTTTTGACCTCCTTCCTTCCTTCCTTCCTTCCTTGGCTAACCTTTTGAGCTCGGTGTGTCAAAATTCAGAAGAAAAAATCTAGCTTACCTCGGGTGGCGTCACTTCTATAAACATCCATAATTTTTGGAAGATTTATTTATTTATTAATTTTTGGTTGTATGGTGCAACGAAGTGAAGTAGGAATAGGACCCAAAAATAAATAATGTAATTCAAGTGTCCAAAAGAAAAGTCCCTCTCTTTTAATGTGCCCACTCAGCCTTATTGCCCCCTTTATTTGTGCCCAGACTTATTGCCTCCAGTCAGCCTTATTGCCCTCTTTATTTGTGGCCAGCCTTTTGACCCATTTATTAGTGCCTGGCCTTTTGCCCTTTTGTACCCAGCCTTATCGTCCCCTTGTTGTGCCCAGCCTTATTGTCCCCTTTTGTGCCCAGCCTTTTAAACACCTTTATTAGTGCCCAGCCTTTTTACCACCTTTATTAGTGCCCATTCTTTTTTCCACCTTTATTAGTGCCCATTCTTTTTTCCACCTTTATTAGTGCCCAGCCTTTTTTCTACCTTTATTAGTGCCCAATCTTTTTTCCACCTTTATTAGTGCCCAGCCTTTTTTCCGCCTTTATTAGTGCCCAGCCTTTTAACCACCTTTATTAGTGCCCAGCCTTTTTACCACCTTTATTAGTGCCCAGCCTTTTTTCCACCTTTATTAGTGCCCAATCTTTTTTCCACCTTTATTAGTGCCCAGCCTTTTTGAATAATTTAAACTTAAAATAAACTTACCTCTGCTTTCTACTCTCCTCCGCGGCGTGCTCTCTCATCCTCCCGCTCTGACGCTGTGTGACCTAGGTCATGCAACGTCACTCACTGTGTCCTAGGCTGCAGTATCTGACTGGATCATTCCACAGCTGATACCGCCTCTCTCCTCCCCCTTCCTCATTTTTTGTACCCACTGACCGCCACCACTGACCGCCGGCGCCGCAATTAGAAAAACCTATGACACTCGTGTCAGAGGTGACATGCCTTGACGTTTTGACTGCTTGTCATAGGTTCGCCATCACTGACCTAGATATTCAATCAATTATTTTTTTTTCTATCAACAAATCCTAAACTTTCCATCTTATTTAGCAGTCTTCGATGTGACAAAGTGTAGAAAGCCCTATAGAAGTCTAAATAATCTAAGGCATGGATCCACATCCCCGCACGTGTTTAATTTTGCACAAGAGAGGGGAGTGAACTCCCCTCCCTCATGCATACAAATTGTGACTTACGCCACCATAAGGAAGCTTTAAGTCACACTTGCGGATCAGCGGTCTGTCTGATCGCTGATCCGCTCGTAATTGGGTGATCACATCAACATTGTATAATTTAAATGCTTCCCCCCGTCCACCTTGATGGGTGAAGGGGAAGCACAGTCCCTTTCTACTTACTATAACATTAGTAATCTATTGCAAATTATAGAGGGCGCATGCGCCCCCTAGTCCATAGGACCTCCTCACACACTTTGCGTTCATAAGTGGGCTCATAGTATTAACTGTGGAGCCAGCCCTATGTCTTTATCTCTCTCCTCAATCTACAACCTTAGTGTTCCAGTCAAGATACTCCATAAGATTTGTTTGACATAGTTTTCCCAAAGATAATCCATGTTGGGTAGGAACCTATAGGTTCTGGATTTAAGATATTTTACAATTTGACCATTTCCACAATTTCCATAACTGATTTTAAGTAGTTACTTGCCAGCTTCTTCCCTATTTCCAAATTACATTTACATTACATTACATTGGGGGTAGATCCAGAACTACGTCCGTCTTCCATAGACGGATGTAATTCAATGAGCAATAGCTACTGCGCATGCGTAGTAGCTATTGTACGTAATCTGCGTATCGTTTCGATATGTAGATTGCGTATATATGCAGTCTTTTAGACTTTTTAGATTACATACAATAGCTACTACGCATGTGCAGTAGCTATTGCTCATTGAATTACGTCCGTCTATGGAAGACGGGCGTAGTTCTGGATCCGGCCCATTGTTTTGATTTATGATTGTAAGAAATATTTTGTTAATGCTTTTACTAGCACCCCAAGGGCCTGATTCAGAGAGGAAAGTTACTCCTGGGCTAAACCAATTTGGATTCAGGGGAGTCATATTTCATCTATTGCAAAAAGTATTAGAGTGGAGAGCCCAAGTATAAATATAACAGTGTGATAGTAAAGCTGGTCAGTATCTGTGTAATAATATAATAATAATATAATAGTATTAGAGATGAGAGATGATAAATAACAGTGTGATAGTAAAGCTGGTCAGTATCTGTGTGCAGTATGCAATTCAAAGATATATTTATGTTTAGCCCAGGAGTAACTTTCTTCTCTTAACTTCAAGTTCTGACCTGCTGCTAAGTGAAAATGCTTGTAATGACATCCTTTGTATCTATATTCTTGCAAGGGGAGTGTCCTGTTATCCAATATATGATATATTAAATTATGGATAGAAAATGTTGTATGTTAGCCTGAAGGCTAACAGAAGGAATACGCTAATAATTCTGGAGCAGGTGCTATGACATTAATATCCATGGTGTGAGCACTCCATTTTCAAAGGATTTGTTATTGTTATCTGCCAAAAGGGGCATGTGTGCAGTTCTCAATGTGTTTTTGGAGAGTACCCACTACTCTGATACATAACTACTATACATAAAAACATACCCACTATACATACACACATAGGGCCTGATCCAGACCTACGCAAATGAAACACCCTTGTGCATAGCGTATTTACGCCAGCCTACATACGAAGCGCGCCAATAGGAACTCCCCTCGGTCGTCCGTATTTATGCCGTCTTACACCGACCAATCCCTACCCTCATTTTTTGTGAGCATAACCGTGGCCGTCCGTAGGCTCCTTGCATAGTTATGATTCTTAGCATGCCCATACTCCATGATTTAAAATCCTCACCCGGTCCTCGAAGCATAATTATGGCTGGCACGCCATATCGTGTGTTGTTATGAAGCAGGTACTCACAAGCCCATATGCTCTGAATTTCATAGAGTAACGCATCCGCAGTAAGTACAAATGGGTGCTTTTAAGCTCACGGCAAGCATAAAACCATGGGTGGGCATAGGTCTGGATCAGCTCCATGCTCACTATCCAAATGAATTTTTATATATTGGTACATACTTTTCAATGATTTTTAGGCACATAAAAAAATTGCTTTCAAATATTGCCTTTTTTTGGGAAATAAGACTGCTCTCTCTTTTCAGACCTGAGCGTTGTATTGTTTAATGCAGAGTTTCTATCAAGATTCATTAATTAGATCTCTGCATAGCTTTTCTTTTATAAAGTCCCTGTGAAGATACAGGTCCTTCAAATCACTCAGGCTTCAGGGTGGCCTCAATCTTTGCTGAGTCAGGACGGATACATCCACCACCGACCCGGTGACCCAGGTAAAGCACCTCTGCCATCCCCATCTGGCATTTGTCTGGTCTAGTGGTCAGCCCCGCCTGAATGATCCTTGCTAACATCTGTGCTACATGCTGGAGATGCTCCTCCCAGGTCTCACAGATGGCTATGTCATCCAGGTATGCCTGGGCAAAGTCCTGACACCCAGCCAGCAGACGATCCACTGTGCGCTGGAAAGTCGCTGGGGCATTCTTCATTTCAAAGGGCATAACTGTAGATTTATGCAGCCCAAACGGAGTGATGAATGCCAAGCGCTCCTGGGCCTCCTTGGTAAGGGGGATCTGCCAGTACCCCTTGCTGAGGCCCAGAGTGGACACATAATGAGCTGCCCCTAACCTGTCTAACAGTTAATCTAACCAGGGCATAGGATAGGCATCAGTCACAGTCACTTCATTTAGACTTTGGTAGTCTACGCAGAAGTGAGTACTACCATCCTTCTTGGGAACTAACGGCAGCCCAGGGGCTATTAGAGGGGACGATGTTCCCTAGAGCCAACATTTCTTCAACTTCCTTCTTCATCATAGCAAGCACCTCTGGACCCACCCTGTAGGAGGGTTGCTGCACAGTGTGATGGGCCACTATATAAGGGCCACCTGGTTTGCTGGGGAAGTGGGCCTGGTATACCCCCAGCACTCCCCGCATCTGTTGGATCTGGGTTTCTGACAGCAGGGAGCCTATGGGCACCGAATCCACCCCTAGTTCCTTTTTAATGTCTGCCAGGAGGTCAGGGATGGGGTCAGTCTCAGGGTCATCCATGGGTGGGCAACATATTGCCACAGCCACTACCTCCCGGGGAATCTAGGCCTTCAACCTATTTATATGAAAGGTGCCTGCTCGTTTTCCCATTTTATCCAGGGCAATGACATAATCTACCTTGCCTTGTCTTTCTAGTACAGTTTAGGGCCCTTTCCATGTTGCCTGGAGCTTGTGTATCCATGTGGGCACTAGTACCATCACCGGCTGCCCTACCTCTAGTTCTCTCACATAATAGTGCCGCTGCCGCCCCTGTGCCACCAGCGTGTGGTCATGAGCAAGTTTCATCAGCTGCTGCAGTCTATCTCTCATCTGGACCACATATTCCAGTACCAGAACCTCTGGTTCTTGGAACGACCCCTCTTAGCTTTCCTGGATTAGGTCAAGAGGGCCTCAAAGGGGTAGAAACCCATAGAATCCTGCTGCAGCGACTTCTCCCAGCCCCCCCCTCCCCCCTCCAATTCAGCATATGTCCGCAGCAACTGCTTAAGGGTCCCATCGAATCTCTCGCAAAGCCCGTTGGTCTGTGGATGATAAGGAGTTGTGCGAAAGGGATGTACCCCAAACTTTTCCCATACAGTCTGTAACAGTTCCCCTTTGAACTGTGTCCCCTTGTCTGTAACCACCTCTAAGGAAAATCCTAAGTGGCTGAATATATCCATGAGAGCTTGGGCCACATGCTCAGCATCTATGGATGCTAAGGCAACAGCCTCAGGATATCTAGTGGCATAGTCTGCAACAGTCAGGATGTATCTTTTCCCTGTGCGGCTTGGGTTCTTAAACGGCCCCACAATGTCCATGACTACTCTCCTAAACGGCTCACCTATGATGGGCATGGGTTGTAGGGGGGTATGACGTGTGGGTCCCCCTAGGCGCTGGCACACCTCGCATGAGGTTATGTAGTGTTTGACCTCCTGGCTGACTCCAGGCCAAAAGAAATGCCTCAGCTATTGGGCCTGGGTTTTACAAACCCTTAAGTGGCCAGCTATGGGGATGTCATGGGTCAGTGCTAGTAACCGCTGGCGGTACTGCTGAGGTACTATCAGCTGCTTTCTACTCACACCTGGCTCTAAAGGGTCAACCTGGGCAAGCACTCTATACAACCTCCCCTCTTCCCACAGGATTCTATTCTCCAGAGGGCCCCTGTCTGTCCTCTCTGCCGCACTGCGGAGACTTGCTAAGGATGGGTCAGTCCGTTGGGCTTCTCTATCTATCTCCCCCAAATTTACTTTGCTGTCATTTGTGTCTGGTGCAGTGTTGCTCACAATGGTGTTTCAGGCATTGAGGCATCTGGTCCAGCAGGGTTCCCTGGTGTTGAAAGGGGGAGTCATAAGGGGATATTTCCAAAGCCTTTGCTTGACTCTGGGTGATTGCTTCCACAAAGCAGATGGCCAACCTGTTCCCCAGGTCATTCCCTAGAATAACGTCTGTAAGTAATCCATCCAAAAGACCCATATTCACCTTCCTCGCACCCTGGCCACAATCCAAATAAACACTGGCCATCTGGATAACCATCATCTGCCCTCCAGCCACAGAAATGTAAATTTTACGGTTCTTTAGCAATTGATCAAGGGAAGCTTAACTGAGCCGCATCAGGGTGATTGAGGACCCAGAGTCTCGAAGCCCTCTAGTTCCTGCCCATTAACTTTTACACTCTGCAAATGTGTTTTCATATTCGCAGGAGTAGCCTTCCCGATAGCAGCTACCACATCCACCTGATAGAAGTACCCCTCCCCAGCCTCAGGTGATGCTTCTTGGCACACTGCCACCTGGGGCACAGTTGGTCTGGCTCCAGGGAATAATCCTCTTCCCCGTGGGCAGTCTTGCTGCAGGTGCCCGGTTTGTTGGCAAGTGTAGCACTTCCTAGGATCAGGCAATGCTGGACCACGAGGTCTGAGCACACTGGAGAGTGCAGCTGGAGTGTGTGGTGGCATGAGGTGTGATGTAGCCAGGGACAAATCACGATGGGGTGGGGTCCTGCGTATAGTAATAACTTTGCTTCTGCTGGGTGCCCTCCATCAGGGACGAATTGGCAGGAACTCATTGGCTAAAAAAATATAGATTTTGGACTCTTACAGAAAAGGCCCTAGTGGCTATTTAAAGTACAGTGCATTGTCTGTTCACTCAAAATATTATTGTCTCAATAAAGCACAATGAAAATTGTGTGTCATGCCAATGATTGTTTATTAAGTCAGCTATAATAGCTGTAAAGTATCATCCAGGTTAGATAGCTGTTATTTTTAAAGCAATTTTTTTTAAATAATCCCAACAAGCCATCAGGTAAATATCAGGTATATAAAGGTAAGTATGGTAACAAAGGTACTTAAGCAATCAGGTAAATATCCAGGTAAGTCTGATAACACAGGTACTTAAGCCACAAGTTCAGCATATGAAGGGGGAGCCAGAGTCCAAAGGGTAATACTGAGAGGAGAGGGGTGAGACACCTATTTTAATTCAGGTAAGCTGTCCCTAATCATATCCAGGTAAGTCTGATAACACAGGTACTTAAGCCACAAGTTCAGCATATGAAGGGGGAGCCAGAGTCCAAAGGGTAATACTGAGAGGAGAGGGGTGAGACACCTAATCTAATCCGGGTAAAATGTCCCTAATCAAAAACTACCAACCTCACGGTCAGGCTTCACGTATTCCACGCAGGTAAACTCACCCTCCCTACACTTGGTAAAGATTCTTGTGTCCAGATCTCCTGGTCTACGGTTCTCTGTCGGTACCTTTGGTGCTTGAGGGATTGAAAGATAGACGGGGCACCGGTGCACGTGGTGCGTCCGTCTCAAACAGCGTCTCCTATGTGCGGCAGAATCTCTTTTTTTGTATAACTCATCGACTAATGCAGCTGCTTTCTCTGGGGTGGTGGAATTTCGGTCCGCCACCCACTCTCTGATGTATGGAGCCATTTTATTCATCAGCTGCTCCAATATAAAGATGTTTTTAATGTCCTTTACAGTCGTGGCTTCCTTCTAGCCAACGGTCGCAATTTCTCTGCAGCAAACTGCTAAACTCTGTATAGGAAGCGTCACCGCTCCTAGCCATGGTCTTTAACTTAATGCGGTAAGATTCGGGGTTGACCACATATCAAACAAACAATATCCTCTGAATCCCCTGGTAGTCTCTCCCCTGCTCCAAGCTCAGTGCATGCCTCCTGCACTCTGCCCGTTAAGCTGGGCACCAAGTATTTTGACCAGTCTGCTGCAGGTATATCATGCATTGCCATCAGGGACTCAAATATCTGAAGGTGCCAATGGGCCTGATCCAGAGCTACGGCCGCAAGCGACCGTACGCTGATCGTAAGCGAAAATTCGACCGAAGGACATGAGCAAACAGCGAGCGTATTTTCAGCGTATTTTTCGCCCAAGGGGCGTGCCTTTTGTACGACGATAGTCTGGACGCTCGAGTTACTACACAGAGGCGGGGATAGCCATTTAAATTGTACAGTATGGGCGTGCTAAGCCCAGTACGACCAGCGTATCGGTACGAAAATTCGCACGTACGCTGGAAAATCTTAGGGTAGGGTTCAGCCGCCGTAAGCAGGTACAATCAATGGGAGTGTTATGGGCGTGAAAGTTTATACGCCCGGGCGAACGTACGCTACGCTCGCGGGCGATTGCGGTCGTAGGTCTGGATCAGGCCCAATGTCTGTGGCTGCAATATCCCAGTGGTGGTATCCGTCTTTCTTCCAGTAGGGGTGCCGCTGCAGGTACTATAACTGGGATACCTAGCACTGCTCCCAATACTAGTGTTCTTTCATGTGGGTAAGCTCGATCTCCAAGTATATTGAAATAAAGCTGCAACTGGTCTGTGTCTCCAATGGCTATTGCAGTTGCTGGGGTTGTTACCACCCTGGATCCATTACTGGGCCCCTCTGACGGGTCCTGAAACACGTCCTCCTTCACCCCAGGGTGTTCTAAGTCCCACTGAGCCAACTTATTAATCATCGACAGCCTGGTTTCATTTGGGGAGGTCTCAACTGCCCGTTCCTCACAATAATTCAGCAGATCTTTCTTGGCGTTCCTGTATTTGTACGCTGCTGCCTCCAATCCACTGAGACCTTCCATGCACGGAACTGAGTGATCCCACCGCTAGCCACCAGATGCGAAGATACAGGTCCTTCAGATCACTCAGAAACAGAGTATATGGAAATCTAGACAGGTTTATTATAATGTATTAGAGTAATGGCATGAAATGAAGTCCAGCACAGCAACAGTAACAAGTTCCACTCTAATGACAAGAGACCAAAAACAGCAGGCGGGCGGCTACCAACTGATCCAACTGCCTCAGTCACACACCCGTGGCCCGCAGGGACGCATGACCATATATGGACTTCTTGCAGGGAGCGGGAATCAAGGGATCAATGCAGCCACAGAAACCCCATATTACACAGATATACCACCCAATACCTCATAATAATAATAAACAGGGCTAAAAAGTACAGCCTGGGTATAGATTTCTTTACAGTCCCATAATGATGTCATACCTTTAGAAAGGTGTTTGTTACCTCAAGATTCCTTTAACAGGTAGGGCAAAACTTAGAGATGTAAAATGTTTTTAAGCCACCATTTGGCTCTATCCTTTTCCAGCTAGACCGGCATCTCCACCCTTTACATAATGTGATAAAAATTGAACAGGGGTTGCATTGCTATTCCCCAGGGCAACTGTAGGCATTTTCCCCTTTATAGGAGTCAAAAACAGCATCTAGCAATGCAGATAAATGTATTGTTGTTTATTTTTACAAGTATAAATTAGATTTCATCAAACCAAAATAATAAAACACTACCTAAACAGAGCTGTAGCACACTTTTCAAATGGTAGGGGTCACTTAAATGGAGATTACATGCAGGAGTATAGAGTAAGTGGAATCCAGGTTTGGGAAAGCTAAGCAGAAGATTTGAGGCTTAGGTATTGGTTGGGGGACCTGGTCATTTTAAAACATTTTATCATGTGTGTAATAAAAACTATTTGAATTGTAAAATTTACAAGAAAATAAAGATATATAGCCACCATTCTTTATACTACACGTTTTGCTTCTTTGTTTATGTTTTACAAACATGTGTGAGTACATGTAGCAATATGTGGGCCCGATTCAATTAGCCTCACACCTGCGTTATTTGCGGTCCTAAGCTAATTGTGCAATTTTTTTTTCCAACTGAAATACCCATTGGTATTCCTTGTTCACATGAGCAAAATATATATTCAAATTATATTTAATAAAATTAAAAATTAAAATAATTTATTATTTGAAATAAAAATGATCTAATATATATATATTTTTATACAAATATTCCAGCGGTCTCCCCATACATGCCTGCTCTTTCCTCCCGCTAATAACAGCTGTTAAGGGGAGGAAACAGGGGTATATGGGGAGACTGCTGGAATACTTAACTCTAATATTTTTTAACATATAGGCCTATCACAGACTTTTTGCTCTTTCTTTTTTTTTTTTGTAAGCCTAGCGTCACAGGCCGCAAAGCTTGCATTCGTGTAGTAAAGGCCCAGCGCGGGGCCTTTATTGTTTAGCTATATTGTGACCTAACTCTCCTTTTTATGTATGTGCTGACACATAGTATTATGTTTATTTGGAGCGCTGGACCTGACTTTTGTTCCTTAGAGTTGCAGCCTAACTTCTGGGAATAAACATTATGTACAACTCATCAACTTGCCACCATTTTTTTGTTGCATCTTACAGCCTTCCTGGCTCTTCATCTTCAGTTGATAGACTCAAGAAGTTGACCTCACAGCCCTTTTAACCACCCTCACACAGGTGGCCTGAAGAGCCAGAATAGGTCTGGTGGATGAGGCACACCCTACGTTCTTCATCCATAATATTCACTAATGGTTAATGATAAGTAGATAAAACTTTACTACCGCTTCTCTGATGTCATTATTCCTGAAACTGTATATACAAGGGTTTAAAAATGGAATGAAGACAGTGTACAGCAGAGATAATACTTTACCAATTATCATTAGCCGTCTTTGGTTTGGAAGCACATACGTAGCTGTTAGTGACCCATAAAAGATGGCCACCACAGTCAGGTGGGAACTGCAGGTGGAAAATGATCGCCATCTCCCAGTTATGGTGGGAATCTTTGTTATGACTAAGACAATGTAAACATATGAAACAAAAATTAAAAAGAGTGGGCAGACTATGTCAGAAATACCCATCAATTTAACCACCATTAGAATAGTAGAGATATCTGAAGAGGAGAGTTGTAATATAGGATCCAAATCACAGAAGAAGTGGTCTACAACATTCGACCCACAGAACTGCAGTTGACTTATGAAGCAAGTTATGACTAATGTTAGATTGAGGCTCAACAACCAAGATGCAGCAGCTAATTTAAGACACAAAATACGGTCCATGATATAGGTATAGTGTAACGGTTTACATATGGCGAGGTATCGATCATAGGCCATCACCATAAGGAGGAGACATTCTAATCCTTCT
>WWET01003466.1:30053-40236 GCA_011038615.1 Limnodynastes dumerilii | reverse complement strand
CGGGTATCCTAGCAACAAGCCAGCCCTCATTTTAATATCATCTAGCCGCATTCTGAGTCCAGAGCAGCGCTGCACTAAGCAACACTATCTCTTAGCCATGTGTGGCATCTCGGGCGGCATCGCCCTTCAGCTGGTGCCCCTGGCAGGTGCCATCCTGGCAAAGGAGTAGATATACACCTCTGGGAGCCATACATCTCTGCTGAGAACATTGGGCCAGATGCAGATACCCGCAAGCTTTACGGGTCTGAAATTACACAATGTAGATGGGAGTGCACACCGCCACACACTTATGTGTCCAGTACTACTAACTTAACTGTTACGCATTGCTCCATGTGAACGCGGATCAATGCGTACCTGTCCTTTCCATCCCCCACCACTACATTTAAATGCTTATCCCCGCCTCTGTGGCAGGCAGGCATAAATGAAGGGTCGGCACCTTAGTTTTACCTGCAAACATACAGAACTCAGTTCATCAGGTACGCTAGAGTAATATCTGGTAAGATCTAGAACGTTCATGCACCGATGTTACCTATCAGGGGACGTACAAAAATGATGTTTGGCAGTCCCCTGACATTATTAATTTTGGATCTAGACCATTGTCACAACTTAAGGACTTCCCTGACCTACGAGAGTGGTGAGATCTACCTAATCATATCCTGGTCTTCCTTTTCTATCACTAGCACTTTTTGAATGAGCACTGTCTATTGATATATTCAAAACTAAGTCTCACGATTGTTCTTGTCCCTAGTTACAGTCTATACAGTTTATTCAGTCTATACAGTCTATACAGTCTATACAGTCTATACAGTCTAGACAGTCTATTCAGTTTATACAGTCTATGCAATCTATTCAGTCTATATATATTATTGGATCTAATTTTGCCATGGGTCAATCTAATGCAGATTGAACTTCTATAGAGGACTTTATGCTTCTGAGTTGTAACAAAGAGCATCTTCTATTGCATTTGCATTATATTAATAGTTGCATTTATAATGTTGTATTTTATGATTGAGCAGCATTAGATTGTGCTTATATGTCATTTTATGTGTTTATTTCATAAATATGTGGGCTTGTTTTTTTTTGTTTTTTTTTTCTCGTTTTTTGGGGGATTATGACTATTATTTGGTTTTTATTTATATTTATTTATAGATTGTATGGCCCTGATTCAGAGATTGAAGAGAGGAAAGTTACACATGGGCAAGACCATGTTGATTTCAGGGGAGTAAAATTTCATCTGTTGCAAACAGTATTATAGTTGAGAGATGATGTTTCCCAGCCCAAGTCTTAATAGCAGTGAGAAAGTGAAGCTGGTCAGTATCTGTGTGCGATTATCCCTGCATGCATAGAATAAAAATAATTTGATTACCCCTGAAATCAATCTGGTCCTATAACCTATTCTTTGCACTGGTATCTTTTTCTGGTTTTACTTTTTCAACTGTTGCTTAGATTTGAACATCACCTTTCCATCGTCTGCAACAGATTAAATTTGCCTCTCCTGCAATTCAACATGGTGAAAATGTCTGCCTGCTTTCCTCTTGTTTTAAAACTCTGGCTACAACCCTATTTATAAAAAAAAAAAACACAAAACAAAACCAAATAAAAGTAATTCATCAGCCATCAACACACATCCAAAGCTCTGTTGTAACACTTAAAAGTAACTTCAAATAAAAATATGGCTTATGTAAAATTTTTTCCACATTACTGTAAGTACATGACCATAACATGATAAAAGCAGCAAATATTTGGATGCTTTTCCAGCTGGTAACATCTATCGACAGTTTACATATTATGTTATGGTGTTTTTTATACTGCCTTTACCTAGATAAAATATATTTTTATATTTTAAGATATATGTTTTATTATGCACTATATTATGATTATTTTATGATTTGTATTGAGTAAAGAATTTGTTTATGCTAATCGCTCTGTTGTTTTAAGTTCAGTCATTCAGAGATTCTCTTTTTTTATTATGCATAATAATATAAGTGGCTATTTATATGACACTTACTGTTTTTATTACATTTTTTTTCTTTACTTTTAAGTCCACCTGGAAACTCATTTTTGTACAAGCTGCTAATTTTCCACTTAAGTTTTGTACAGCTAAGTGCTGTCAATTTATTTATCACTACATGACCATAAGTAATGTTGATGATTAAACCTACAAGGCATGAGGAAATATTGACCATTAAAAACAGATGCACAAAATATCTATATAAAAGATTTTCAGAATAGTATCATGGAATACATATGTGCAGAATACTCACATAGTTAGCAACACTCTGATTATAACACATGATCTTTTTATGTGAATTATATTTGCTAACTAGACTTCGATTATCAGTAGAAGACAAAATACAAATTGATAATATTCCAATAATAACAATGAGGTTTAGCAATCCAGTGTCTGATGGCAGTTTTCTATAGAAATTAAGTGCCGGATACAATTTTTCAATAAAAATAAAAAAAGTTTTTAAAAAAGGTGAATTAATCATACATTATTCATTGAGAAGAATTCATTTTTAGACAGATATATACACAGGTATTGATAGCTCTAGAGGTTAGAGCGTCTCTTAAGAATTTACTGAGGGAGCTGTAACTCATTATTATATAGAAGGCCCCTGAGATGGAATTTACAAAAATATTGTAGATATTTTTTTTACAAATATTTAACCATTAATCATATCTTAGCAAATTGTATTACAATAAAAATGAGGAAACTTATCATTTTCTTAAACTACAGTTTAATATTTATTATTTACAAAATGTTATATTTATAATGAGAGCACGGGGCGCCAGTGTCGAATTTGCCAATCTTGGTATTCTCTGGCAAATGCCAAACGTTCTGCACGGTGTTTGGCTGTAAGCACAACCCCCACCTGTGGACGTCGGGACCTCATACCACCCTCATGGAGTCTGTTTCTGAGCGTTGGAGCAGACACATGCACGTTTGTGGCCTGCTGGAGGTCATTTTGCAGGGCTCTGGCAGTGTTCCTCCTATTCCTCCTTGCACAAAGGCGGAGGCAGCGGTCCTGCTGCTGGGTTGTTGCCCTCCTAAGGCCTCCTTCATGTCTCCTGATGTACTGGCCTGTCCCCTGGCAGCGCTTCCATGCTCTGGACACTACGCTGACAGACACAGCAAACCTTCTTGCCACACCTCGCATTGATGTGCCATCCTGGATGAGCTACACTACCTGAGCCACTTGTGTGGGTTGTAGACTCCGTCTCATGCTACCACTAGTGTGAAAGCACCGCCAGCATTCAACAGTGACCAAAACATCAGCCAGAAAGCATAGGAACTGAGAAGTGCTCTGTGTCACCACCTGCAGAACCATTCCTTTATTGGTCTTGCTAATTGCCTATAATTTCCACCTGTTGTCTATTCCATTTGCACAGCAGCACAGCAGCATGTGACATTGATTGTCAATCAGTGTTGCTTCCTAAGTGGACAGTTTGATTACACAGAAGTGTGATTGACTTGTAGTTACATTGTGTTGTTTAAGTGTTCCCTTTATTTTTTTAAGCAGTGTATCTAATTGTTTTGGAGTGCACCAATAAATGGTTCTACTTTCCTCTCTCATCTTTTGAGTGGAAATTTCTTCTTGCCAAATCTAAGATGACCTCTTTGTGATAGGACTTTCTCACCAGTTGCTTGCGGGACGCTAGCAATTGCTACCTACTTCTAGAGGAGCTTGCAGAAGACTCCCTTCAGTTTACATTTGGTAGATTGGTGTTTTCTATGATGATCAGCAGCCCTTTTAATATCATTTTAGCAATGTCTTACAATATTCCATTGTGCATTTTCCTCATCTTATTCTAGTGGTACATACATCTTGGATCCTGGATTGCTTGGGGCTTGCCAAACAGTAGAGACACGGGGCCTGATCCAGACCTACGACCGCAAGCGATCGTACACCAGCATGTGAAATTGAGTGTCGATCAGTGTTGCTTCCTAAGTGGACAGTTTGATTACACATAAGTGTGATTGACTTGTAGTTACATTGTCTTGTTTAAGTGTTCCCTTTATTTTTTTAAGCAGTGTATTTAATTGTTTTGGAGTGCACCAATAAAAGGTTCTACTTTCTTCTCTCACCTTTTGAGTGGAAATTTCTTCTTGCCAAATCTAAGATGACCTCTTTGTGATTGAGCTTTCTCACCAGTTGCTTGCGAGATGCTAGCAATTGCTATCTACTTCTAGAGGAGCTTGCAGAAGACTCCCTTCAGTTTACATTTGGTAGATTGGTGTTTCCTATGATGATTAGCAGCCCTTTTAATATTATTTTAGCAATGTCTTACAATATGCCATTGTCCATTTCCTCATCTTATTCTGGTGATGCATACATCTAGGATCCTGGATTGCTTGGGGCTTGCCAAACGGTAGAGGTACGGTCATGAAATGTGGTCATTTTTTTCTCTTGAAAATAGCAGAAAAATGATCACATTTCTTCAGTTTGCGTCCGGTCCATAATGAGTAAAGACATGACCTTGGAAATATCCCTTATTGAACGCGTTATCTTGTTTAATTTCTCTATCAATGAGCAATGCTTAACTTTAATGCTTTTCTACGCATTGCAAAACAATTGAAGCATCTCACCTTTTAGGGTCACGTAACTGTGATCATCTTCTATCTTATCTATTAAGATAACTACTTTGTGCATTACATTTAAGACAAGCCTACAGGAACTATAAATGTTTAGATTTGGATAAAGAATAGGAGTATCATTCATGGTGACCACCACAAATTCTTGGAAGACAGCAGAGACATTTCACAGCCCAAATAGTATGACTTTATATTCAATGGGCCGGATCCAGAGCTACGTTTCCATTACATTACAAGACGTAGCGTATGTACACGAGCTATTTACTATGCACTCCTCTAGGCACTCAACTCACTCGTACGTACATTAGCCATTTTACATTTGCCGAACCTTACCTTTAAGTACTGAAGTAAGTACATACTACAAGTACGTACCTGCCTAAGCGCGCCCAGACTGTAAGATCTAAATGCCTCACCCAGCCTACAAAGTAAAATTGCGGGTGTTGTGTGGTTGGTACGCTCCTTCGTACGTAGTTAAGTTGTTGATGCTAGGCTGGTACGTACATTCAGAGTTACGTGGCGCAACATCTGCCGTGTGCATGAGCAGTAAATACTAATGGGCGATTTTACGTCAGCGGCTAGCGGAAAATCGCTCGCTTATGTTGTTCTGAAAATGTACATCACACGTGTTGAATGCAGGTTTGCACCTTCCCTAATACACATAAAATATATCAACCCACATAGGTCTAACGTAGCAATAAACCCTTTTAAGCCCTTTACTCTATCAAACAGCTTTAGGATCATTCTTGAAAGTCATTATTCAAAGTCTGGAATCCCAAAAATACATTCTTATTCCATTTTTTTCTATTGCCAAGTTTTCTTGGATGCATTCAAACACGGACCATCCAGCTTCTATAATGTGTGCATTTGTATTAGCCCCAGTGTGGGGAAGGTGCTATTAATAGGCTTAATAGGGCTACGATTGCAGAAATTTGAACATTTGGTGGTGTATGTCTACATTGTGTACAACTATTTATTGCATATATTTATATTTGCATATATAGAAAAAAAACCTACATACACAAAATCTTACAAGAAACCCTGTGTTTTTAAATAAATTTTATTTGCTAGCCACTTTTAGACAATCATATGGTTGACAAAGATACAGTGTACACCAGGGCTCGAAGTATATGGGGGTATGTCATCCCATCACTTCTCCCACCATAAATATCAATTCACTTCTATAATTTCTATATTTTCATACCGCCACTTCTAAAAGTCCATACCTCCACTTCTAAAAGTCCATACCTCCACTTCTAAATGTCCATACCGCCACTTCTAAATGTCCATACCGCCACTTCGAAATGTCCATACTGCTACTTCTAAATTTTCATTTTGACCACTGGTGTACACAATAAGGTTAACTGTTTTATTGTCAACTGTGACATTATTGTCAACTGTGACATTAATATAATGCCGAGAAGGATATTAGGTCAACATATTGCCGACCTCATACCCCAGGTCAACATCAACATTTACCTAGTCCTCAGTCAGTTGTCCTGCTGCTCATCACTGAAGCTTCTCCTCCTCTCAGGCATGTATCACATTTTAGTGTTGAAGTCATGGTACGGGTTAGGGATGGGTTAGGATGAGGTAAGGTTAGGGTAAGGGTTGAACTTAGTTTTAAGGTTGAGTTTAAGGTTAGGATTAGGGTTGAAGTTTGTGTTATCATAATGTTGCACACCCCCGAAAGTACGTATTTTGACCGAGATCCGCTTTCCAACCCCTACCTTAACTTTTTTCTGATATACCCGCTTACGTCCGCACACGTACATATAGGCTACGCGAACATACGCCGCTAAGCACGCCCATACTGTACACTTTAAATACTAACTTCTGCCTACATCATGTATTTCAAACTTATTTTTGCCTCGCATAAAATTGGCACGCCCAATGTAAGTATTTACGCAAATCCCCCATACGTTCACAATTACGTTACGTTACGAAGCGTATTTTCTCTGTTGCGCATGTGCAGTAAATACAAAATCACGATTTTACTTCTCAGCCATGCGTAAATTCGCTTGTAAGCGTTGTTCTGGATCTGGCGCATTGTGACAAGTCCAGTAGATGACATAATTCTACACTCTCAATTAAAAAGGCAGATATTTTAGAACCCCATTGGGGCAGTAAAATATACAAATAACAAATAAAAGGTTGACAGTTAAAGTTGATGCATACTTTGGAATCCTAAATTAAATTTTTGATTACCATAAATCTTAAATGAAGCTGACATTTGAATTTTAGTAGCCAAACACAATTCCTTCACGCTTCAATGTCTTACCATTTCATAGTTCTTTTTAATTCTTTATTGCTATATGAATGAACAACACATTGGTTTTTGCTTTGTTACTATAAAATCTACTCACTAGCTTATATGTGATTCATTTTTTATTTGAACGTTTTATATATAAGTAACGTATGAAGGCTAACATATGGAAAATGTAGGGGAGTCCGTGAGAGTCACCGTCATGAATTATGTCTGTTAGAAGTAGAGACAGTCCACTCTCTATTTTGAATAGGAAGCCTTTTTCAAAAAAATGTTTAGAACAGGTAAGTATGCCGATTGGTATACTTACCCATTCATTTTTTGCAGGACATCCATCTCAATGGAAGCTGCCAGAGAGGTGAGTAACACTCTCCGGGGAATTTTATGGTTAGGCACTCGGGAAGGGAGGGTTAGGGTTAGGGTAAAAAAGGGGAGCGTTAGGGTTAGGCTATGGGGAATGAAGTCGTAGGATTAGGCTATGGAAAGGAGAGTCTTAGGGTTAGGCTGTGGGGAACGGAGTTTTAGGATTAGGCTATGGGAAGGGAAGGGTTAAGGTTAAGGTAATGGAAGGGGAGGGTTAGAGAAATAAAAGGGGAGTGTTAGAGTTAGAGCTCCATCTTCGAAACTGGCTGGGAGAGAATGACCCTTTTGACCCACACCTGGGGGGAGTGCACACTCCCTGATTTCCCCTTCCACATGTAGATCCCTACATTAAGTTTCCACATGCAGACGGTCAGCTTACTGAATGGTGGATTGCTTGTCAGGGCTTTGGAACATTCTAACCATGCAATTACCATTCTGCTTCCCACCTGCCATGCGCATCTAGCACGTGTGAAGACTGAATTCCTTGTATCCTTTATGTGCAGTATAAACTGTTGGGGGACTTACATGCTTAGTATGTGTAAAATGCCTAACATTATTATTGAAAGATCTTGTTCATTCAAAGGAACAAAGGGCCTGATCCAGACCTACGCCCGCGAGCGTAGCGTATGAAACTTTCACACCCATGACACTCCCATTGATTGTACCTACTTACGGCGGCTGAACCCTACCTTAACTTTTTCCAGCGTCCGTGCGAATTTTCGTACCGATACGCTGGTCGTACTGGGCTTAGCACGCCCATACTGTACAATTGGCTATCCCCACATGAGGCTTAGCACGCCCATACTGTACAATTTAAATGGCTATCCCCGCCTCTTTGTAGTAACTCGAGCGTCCGGACTATCGTCGTAAAAAACGCACGCCCCTTGGGCGAAAAATACACTCAAAATACGCTCGCTGTATGCTCATGTCCTTCGGACGACCGGAAGTTGTCATACTGCACATGCACAGTGCGTTTTTAGCCTGGTTTTACACTCATGAAAGGCGTACGATCGCTTGTGGGCGTAGGTCTGGATCAGGCCCAAAATTACAAAAATGTAAATATGTATCCCAAAAGAGATATGGAGCCCTTTCACTAAAGAGAATATAAAGCATATTGGGGACAATTTTAGTGCACAGCAAAATGTCACAAAAATTTGAGTCAGAAAGATGTACATAGGACGAAGGAGACTCATGTGTGATACTAGTGTAATAAAGAAGAGATTCCCAAATAATGTAAGACAGTAATTTGCAAGTAATATAGAGGAGGTTTAATCCTTAAGGTGATGAAGACTTTGAAAACCCAAAAGAATGATTTCTCTGATTGACATCTGATTGATGTAATTTTTTTAAATGGAATATAATAAAAAAGATAAGTAAACAAATCAATGGTTCATATTATGTTTTATCTCATGGATTAGTGATTTAGGGGAGAGGGATCTGTAAGTATGGAACTTCAATAATCTGTAGTTAGGCTAAAACAACAACAATAACAGTAAAATACAATGGAGCTAAGAAATAGCTTTCCCATCTAAGATACTCATTTTACGACTGTAGGAAAAATTAGATTTCAAGTAGTGAGAAGCGCAGTGGATGTGTTTTAAGTAAATAAGTATAGAGATGTTTATGCGGCATTCAGGTTAATGTACAGGATAAACGTCCAACAATAATGTTGAGGGCCTCACTCCTAATGATGTGTGTAGAGCCCCTTATAAACTAATTCCCAAAGAGTCAAGACATAGGGAGATATTTTGAAATAAAAACTAAATAAAAAGTGATTCGGTCCCTAAGTGTAAACACAGACATCTCTCCCTCCGGTGTGCCTTCTTCTATCTGTAGTTCTTCCGCCCTCCTGCTATCTTCTAGCGGTGTTTTCCCGGACTATATGAACTTGTTTTCTATCCACCTGGGTGGGGGGTTGTTTATCTGGATGATGGCTGCTTGTTTTCATGTTTAATCTGGTTTTAACTAGCTCTATGTTTGGTGTTGATATATTTTAATATATGAAGTAAAATGATCTTTTATACAAGATTTATTGTTTTATACCAAATTATTGCCTTTTTGATTTTCTGAATTGTCTGAATTATAATTTTGTTTTATTTATTTTATAATCTCTCCCTATGTCTTGACACTTTGGGATTGAGTTTATAAGCGCTCTACACATATTGTGCCTGATCCAGACTTAAGTTGATGCGCTATGTGTATTAATGCACTCCCCCCAACACTCCCCTTGTGGTCGGTGTAATTACACACTGTTAAGTGGCTGAAGGCTACCCTAACTTCAGCCGGCGTAGCATCGTAACGTCCCAAACCCACCCTGCCCACCCGCGTAGTTACGGCGAGGAACTCGGGATCGGGTTTCCCTAACTCCCATACCTATGGCGGTGGGCATTAGTCTGGATCAGGCCCATGGAGCTTAATTCCGACTTAAGAAGGAGTTTGAAATGAAGGACTGGATAAAGACCCTCGCATGTTTTCAATACGTGTGGGGGTCTGTACGTCAGCAAGAGAGAGGGGAGTGCATGCCCCCTGTCACCCCCTCTCTCGTGCAGGCTTTATGGCAGCTTGCCGTCCATATGGCCACTGATCTGCAGCAGTGTGGGAGCCCCCTCCCACACCATACACTTTGCATACTTCCTCCCACCCACTTTAGTGCCCTGTTCTCCTGTATACCAACTTATGAATTACACTTTCCATACATACAGCTAACGTACAGAAAATGCTATTAATTCTGGATCAGGTGCTATGGTATTAGTATCCATGGTGTGTACACCTTATGTAGTAACATCGGGCCTGATCCAGAACAACGCCCGCCGTCGCTTGAACGGCAGGCGTAAGCGTAAGATCGGCTTTTCTACGGCAATGCCCGATCCACGAACCGTAGCAGGCTAGGTGGCCATACGCTCCTGTGCGAGCGTATGGCCCCTTCCTTACGCCGGCTGAAGTTAGGGTAGCCTTCAGCC
>WWET01003465.1:137859-154637 GCA_011038615.1 Limnodynastes dumerilii | reverse complement strand
TAATTGTATTCTTTGCATGCAGGGATATATCTTTGAATTGCTTACTGCACACAGATACTGACCAGCTTTACTATCACACTGTTATTTACACTTGGGATAGGAAACATCACCTCTCAACTCTAATACTGTTTGCAACAGATGAAATATGACTCCCCAGCAATCAACATGGTTTAGCCCAGGAGTATTTCAAGCCAAGCACTTACTTAAGTCTGGATCCAGCCCTATAAGTTTTTATGCCATAATCTGTAAAGATAAAACATTGCCATTAATCAAGACATTTACTCATTGGCTGTACAGTATATCCAAGATTCATGAAATAACATTATAGCATAGAACTCTAATAATGTTTGCAACAGATGAAATATGACTCCCCAGCAATCAACATGGTTTAGCCCAGGAGTAACTCATTTCAAGCACTTACTTAAGTCTGGATCCAGCCCTATAAGTTTTTATGCCATAATCTGTAAAGATAAAACATTGCCATTAATCAAGACATTTACTCATTGGCTGTACAGTATATCCAAGATTCATGAAATAACATTGTATTATAGCATACTAGGGATTGGATTCAGAGTTGTGCATCCGTGTGAAATTCGCACGAATGCGCAGCATTTTTGTAAAACTGCGCATGCGCAAAAAGCACAAGGAAGTCGTATTGCTGGTGGAGTTTAGTGTATCCGCCAGCATACAATATCCGTGTGCTAAAAGGGGTGTTCCAGAATATTTAAATGAGAAAAGCGGAACTTTTCTCATTTAAATATTCCATGCGCGGCAGTCCGGTGGCTGTTTAACAAGCTCTACGCTACCACCATCTCAGGGAGCCATCTCACCGGAGCTGCCAAAAAAAAAGAAAGTATAAAAAAAACAAGAAAAAAAACAAAACGATTTTTATTTAAAAATTAACCCCTTCCCCGCCGCAATCTACATAAAATATAAACCCCTTCCCCCGCCTGCCCCGTCGCCGCAACCTATGTTAAAAAAATAAAGTACAGGCCGACAGGGCATGCTGCCGCAAGTAGAACTACAAGCGCAAGCATGCCCATTAATGACAAGACACGCTTGCGTTAGTAGAACTACTTTCGCCAGCATGCCCTGTCAGCAACGGCCCGCTGCGCTGTAAAAATTGCCCCCAGTATAATACAGTAACCATAGCATGCACAATAAACCAAAATAGCAACTGTACCCTTCAGCAAAAATTAACCAGTGCATCCCACATAATCCAAAATAGCAACTGTACCACGCACAATAAATTAACCAGTGCATCCCACAATAATCAATATAGCAACTGTACCCCACAAAATAAATTAAACAGTACATACCACAATAATCAATATAGCAACTGCACCCCACAAAATACATTAAACAGTACATACCACAATAATCAATATAGCAACTGTACCCCACAAAATACATTAAACAGTACATACCACAATAATCAATATATAGCAACTGTACCCCACACAATAAATTAACCAGTGCATCCCACAATAAATAATATATCAACTGTACCCCACAAAATACATTAAACAGTACATTGCGCATCCGCATACTACTCTGAAGTAGCACCCTACGTGCTATTCAGAGTGGGCTTTAGGATGCATGAAAGCGCATCCTTGAATAGCCCATAGGCAAATTAGTTGGCGCGATTCCGCCTCGCGCATAGCCGGAAACTCCGGTCCTAGATGCTTAATTTGAATAAATGAACTATATGTTTTATGAATTAGCAGGGAGGATCATTAACGAGTCTGTTTAATAATGAAATACTTTGTGGGCTATTGACCTCACCACATGATTTTATTCACACTCCTACAATGTTTTTTTTATTAAGACTATTTTTTATTTTTCCATGATGAATAAGGAGCCAGCATTATTATATTTAGAATCTAAATCTCACATTTTGCTCTTTCAGAAAATAACTGCAATAATAAAATAATTGCTTTGTAAAATTAATGGAAATTCTCCTACTATACAACTGGGATTGCAATAAATCTAAATGAAGAGATGGAAATACCCATACAATTCAGAAATCTGTTATGTTTAATTCATGATTAAATGCATGTCATGCAGTGGGTGGCTATGCCCATTGTTTATTTCTCTATTATATGTATTCTGATTTAAAATGCTAAAGAAGACTTCTCAAATGGAAATTGTACAATGTGCTTGTTCCGATGCCTGCATGTGCTGGTGTACTGCGTGTGCTGGCGTATTGCGTGTGCTGGTGTACTGCGTGTGCTGGTGTACTGCTTGTGCTGGCATATTGCGTGTGCTGATGTACTGCATGTGCTGGTGTACTGCGTGTGCTGGCATGCTGCGTGTGCTGGCATACTGCATGTGCTGGTGCATTGCATGTGCTGGTGTACTGCGTGTGCTGGCGTACTGCATGTGCTGGTGCATTGCATGTGCTGGCATACTGCGTGTGCTGGTGTATTGCATGTTCTGTTGTATTGCGTGTGCTGGCGTATTGTGTGTGCTGGCGTACTGCATGTGCTGGTGTATTGCGTGTGCTGGTGTACTGTGTGTGCTGGCATATTGCGTTTGCTGGTGTACTGCGTGTGCTGGCATATTGCGTGTGCTGATAAAACAGAATTTCTGTAGAGCGCTAAAAAGAATATCACAATTTGAACACATAGCTTTACCATAAAATAAAAATATACACTTTATTAAAACAAATCAATTAGATTGTAGTATTGCACCAAATCACATAAAAATAATGACTAGATCCACTATATTGAAGTGGCCTAATTGTATCTCCACTTCATAGTATCAAGTCACTATATAGAAGTCATTCACTAAGATCCCAACAATAGATGGCTGAAACATTGGACTCAAAATCCTATTGGTAAGATCCTGCTATTTGAATTGTTGACCATAACTTTCGTGCAAGGTCTACTAGTGTAATAGAACCTCACAGTTCAGTGTACATCAATTTATAAGACCGGCCGGTCTCCGCTTACCACTTAGCGTTTAACACCTTCGGAGATATCATTCGTCCAGGGATGACAAGCGGTGTCCGTAAGAAAGGTAGCAGCACGCGGTGATCACTTGTGGTTACCCACACGTGTTGCGGTCTCGCCGGACCCTCCAATTCCCCTGTAATAGGGTAATCCTCCTCAGGATCAAATTGTGGCAGCTTGACTTTGCTAGTTTGCTTAGCAATTCTCAATACATGTCCTCAGATGTAAACGTTGAATAAGAGTAGAAAGATTTACTTTCCTTGGTCTCTGCAGGATCAAGTCTGAGCCAAATGCGGGATAAGATAAATTGCCTTAACGCGTTTCACGGCCCTCGATTGGCCGTTTCCTCAGAAGGATGTGATGTATGGGGTGCACAGGTGCCTTATAAACTCCCATTGCATCATTTGCCTAATTGTCCAGATGGATCAGGCATGACATATCAAATACAAAACTACCTAAAAACGCTGTGTGTTCAAAAATGAAAACAAAAAACAAAAAAACAATTCTATACATCAACCCATTATGGGAATCATTATAAACTTTATCAATACTACTAGGAATATAAACAAAGGAATCAGTAAAATATAAATCTAAAAGATAGAGTGCCAGAATTTACAAAAATTGCAGAGGCACAATTCGTACAAGGAATTACTGCTCCAGGAGAAAGAAACCACATTAGGTACCTTACTTAATAATCAAAAACAAGGAATAAAGTTAAATGATAATAATTGTACAACAACATTATTTAAATTAAAAATCACGGTCAAGATTTCTAGGGTTGCTGGTTAGATCAATCAAAAGCATACCTTAATAAATGTATCAAATTTTACCAACATATACCGTTCAATATATCTAAATGGTTAGATTATATTTTAAAACATTCAGCATCACATGTAGTCATAACTATATTCAACATAAGTATTCTAACATATTTAAATCGTTTAATTCCTGATTAAAATAATCAAATCAAAGGGGTAGAATGGAAACAGGGGAAAAGAGGGGGGAGTTAAATTACATAAAAGGTGGGGGCGCGAAGATGAGATTATTATATCTGTAATTTACCCGGATGAATTAATGTCATACCCGGATATAACATAGGTCCCCTGGTGGGAGGCTACTCCCCAAAGTCTAGGTCAATAGCCTCATTTAGGCCTCCTGGATACAATGTATTTAAAGTATGTATCCAGAAGGCCTCCCGTTTGCACAGCAACCTGAACCTGTCTCCTGCTCGTTTAGTAGTGGGGATCATTTCCAGACCAAGAACCTTCAGGCCAGCTACAGAGCCATACAGAGATGTACTGCATGTGCTGGTGTACTGCATGTGCTGGTGTACTGCATGTGCTGTGTACTGCGTGTGCTGGCGTGCTGCGTGTTCTGGCATACTGCGTGTGCTGGCGTATTGCATGTGCTGGTGTACTGAGTATGCTGGCGTACTGCATGTGCTGGTGTACTGCGAGTGCTGGTGTATTGCGTGTTCTGGTGTACTGTGTGTGCTGGTGTTTTGCGTGTGCTGGTGTACTGCGTGTGCTGGTGTACTGTGTGTGCTGGTGTTTTGCGTGTGCTGGTATATTGCGTGTGCTGGTGTACTGCATGTACTGGTGTACTGCATGTGCTGGTGTACCGCGAGTGCTGGCGTATTGTGTGTGCTGGTGTACTGGTGTACTGCGAGTGCTGGTGTACTGCGTGTGCTGGTGTTTTGCGTGTGCTGGTGTACTGCATGTGCTGGTGTACTGCATGTGCTGGTGTACTGCATGTGCTGGTGTACTGCATGTGCTGGTGTACTGCATGTGCTGGTGTACTGCATGTGCTGGTGTACTGCATGTGCTGGTGTACTGCATGTGCTGGTGTACTGCATGTGCTGGTGTACTGCATGTGCTGGTGTACTGCATGTGCTGGTGTACTGCATGTGCTGGTGTACTGCATGTGCTGGTGTACTGCATGTGCTGGTGTACTGCATGTGCTGGTGTACTGCATGTGCTGGTGTACTGCATGTGCTGGTGTACTGCATGTGCTGGTGTACTGCATGTGCTGGTGTACTGCATGTGCTGGTGTACTGCATGTGCTGGTGTACTGCATGTGCTGGTGTACTGCATGTGCTGGTGTACTGCATGTGCTGGTGTACTGCATGTGCTGGTGTACTGCATGTGCTGGTGTACTGCATGTGCTGGTGTACTGCATGTGCTGGTGTACTGCATGTGCTGGTGTACTGCATGTGCTGGTGTACTGCATGTGCTGGTGTACTGCATGTGCTGGTGTACTGCATGTGCTGGTGTACTGCATGTGCTGGTGTACTGCATGTGCTGGTGTACTGCATGTGCTGGTGTACTGCATGTGCTGGTGTACTGCATGTGCTGGTGTACTGCATGTGCTGGTGTACTGCATGTGCTGGTGTACTGCATGTGCTGGTGTACTGCATGTGCTGGTGTACTGCATGTGCTGGTGTACTGCATGTGCTGGTGTACTGCATGTGCTGGTGTACTGCATGTGCTGGTGTACTGCATGTGCTGGTGTACTGCATGTGCTGGTGTACTGCATGTGCTGGTGTACTGCATGTGCTGGTGTACTGCATGTGCTGGTGTACTGCATGTGCTGGTGTACTGCATGTGCTGGTGTACTGCATGTGCTGGTGTACTGCATGTGCTGGTGTACTGCATGTGCTGGTGTACTGCATGTGCTGGTGTACTGCATGTGCTGGTGTACTGCATGTGCTGGTGTACTGCATGTGCTGGTGTACTGCATGTGCTGGTGTACTGCATGTGCTGGTGTACTGCATGTGCTGGTGTACTGCATGTGCTGGTGTACTGCATGTGCTGGTGTACTGCATGTGCTGGTGTACTGCATGTGCTGGTGTACTGCATGTGCTGGTGTACTGCATGTGCTGGTGTACTGCATGTGCTGGTGTACTGCATGTGCTGGTGTACTGCATGTGCTGGTGTACTGCATGTGCTGGTGTACTGCATGTGCTGGTGTACTGCATGTGCTGGTGTACTGCATGTGCTGGTGTACTGCATGTGCTGGTGTACTGCATGTGCTGGTGTACTGCATGTGCTGGTGTACTGCATGTGCTGGTGTACTGCATGTGCTGGTGTACTGCATGTGCTGGTGTACTGCATGTGCTGGTGTACTGCATGTGCTGGTGTACTGCATGTGCTGGTGTACTGCATGTGCTGGTGTACTGCATGTGCTGGTGTACTGCATGTGCTGGTGTACTGCATGTGCTGGTGTACTGCATGTGCTGGTGTACTGCATGTGCTGGTGTACTGCATGTGCTGGTGTACTGCATGTGCTGGTGTACTGCATGTGCTGGTGTACTGCATGTGCTGGTGTACTGCATGTGCTGGTGTACTGCATGTGCTGGTGTACTGCATGTGCTGGTGTACTGCATGTGCTGGTGTACTGCATGTGCTGGTGTACTGCATGTGCTGGTGTACTGCATGTGCTGGTGTACTGCATGTGCTGGTGTACTGCATGTGCTGGTGTACTGCATGTGCTGGTGTACTGCATGTGCTGGTGTACTGCATGTGCTGGTGTACTGCATGTGCTGGTGTACTGCATGTGCTGGTGTACTGCATGTGCTGGTGTACTGCATGTGCTGGTGTACTGCATGTGCTGGTGTACTGCATGTGCTGGTGTACTGCATGTGCTGGTGTACTGCATGTGCTGGTGTACTGCATGTGCTGGTGTACTGCATGTGCTGGTGTACTGCATGTGCTGGTGTACTGCATGTGCTGGTGTACTGCATGTGCTGGTGTACTGCATGTGCTGGTGTACTGCATGTGCTGGTGTACTGCATGTGCTGGTGTACTGCATGTGCTGGTGTACTGCATGTGCTGGTGTACTGCATGTGCTGGTGTACTGCATGTGCTGGTGTACTGCATGTGCTGGTGTACTGCATGTGCTGGTGTACTGCATGTGCTGGTGTACTGCATGTGCTGGTGTACTGCATGTGCTGGTGTACTGCATGTGCTGGTGTACTGCATGTGCTGGTGTACTGCATGTGCTGGTGTACTGCATGTGCTGGTGTACTGCATGTGCTGGTGTACTGCATGTGCTGGTGTACTGCATGTGCTGGTGTACTGCATGTGCTGGTGTACTGCATGTGCTGGTGTACTGCATGTGCTGGTGTACTGCATGTGCTGGTGTACTGCATGTGCTGGTGTACTGCATGTGCTGGTGTACTGCATGTGCTGGTGTACTGCATGTGCTGGTGTACTGCATGTGCTGGTGTACTGCATGTGCTGGTGTACTGCATGTGCTGGTGTACTGCATGTGCTGGTGTACTGCATGTGCTGGTGTACTGCATGTGCTGGTGTACTGCATGTGCTGGTGTACTGCATGTGCTGGTGTACTGCATGTGCTGGTGTACTGCATGTGCTGGTGTACTGCATGTGCTGGTGTACTGCATGTGCTGGTGTACTGCATGTGCTGGTGTACTGCATGTGCTGGTGTACTGCATGTGCTGGTGTACTGCATGTGCTGGTGTACTGCATGTGCTGGTGTACTGCATGTGCTGGTGTACTGCATGTGCTGGTGTACTGCATGTGCTGGTGTACTGCATGTGCTGGTGTACTGCATGTGCTGGTGTACTGCATGTGCTGGTGTACTGCATGTGCTGGTGTACTGCATGTGCTGGTGTACTGCATGTGCTGGTGTACTGCATGTGCTGGTGTACTGCATGTGCTGGTGTACTGCATGTGCTGGTGTACTGCATGTGCTGGTGTACTGCATGTGCTGGTGTACTGCATGTGCTGGTGTACTGCATGTGCTACGTATTTTGGACTCACGTAAAATTGGCACGCCCACACGTAAGTATTTACGTGACACATACGTGAATGGCCCATACGTTCACAATTACGCTACGTTACTGAGCGTATTTTCTATGATGCGCATGCGCAGTACTTACCAAAAGGCGATTTTACGTCTCCGCCACGTGTAAATTCGCTCACAAGCGTTGTTCTGGATCTGGCCCTTTGTTATTATACACATATTATGCTATAGGAAGAAAATTATTTTTACAGCGGGATTTGTACATGGGCCCTCTTCATCCCCTTCTGCTCAGCGTAAATACAATGCACTCCCCCGGACACTCCCCTTGGTCGACCGTAATTTCACCTCCTTACGCTTGCCGAACCCTACCTTAACTTCTCCCATTGTAAGTACGTCCGGACGTAATTACGCGATGATCGGGGCAGCCTAAACACGCCCATACTGTACGATTTAAATGTATCCCCTGCCTACATTTCATAACTTACTTACGGCTATCGTAATATAGGCATGCCCTTTCGTTTGTTCTTACGCCAATGTTACGGATGACCAATTTACAACTACGTTCAACAGCGAATTACGACAGGAAGTAGTCACTGTGCGCATGCGCAGTGCCTATTTTTAGCCGAGGTTACGCCAACGGCAGGCATATTTACGCCCATGGGCGTAGTTCTGGATCTGGCCCATCATCCTCATAGCAGCTACAGTAGAAAATAATGTCACCCAAATAGGCCAACCATTAGTCACAGTGCAGCTGCCAAACTTCTTGCCAAATTTAATCAAACCAAATTGCAGATAAACCAAAAAGTGGACGAGTAGAAACAGCCACAGAGTTACAAACGGCAACTGCTGTGCTGGCATCACTTTCAAAGAGCATACAACGTGGTACTAGGGGCCCCTACAAACCTTAATCCGACAATGCTTATTACTATTGTCATGGCAGTTAATCCGACAATGCTTATTACTATTGTCATGGCAGGATGATGACTATAACTTTATAAAATGGAATCCCATCAGAAAGGAAACTGGCAGCAGGTAATGCTAGACAGCTGAGCGTCACTATAGCCGCTTGTGTATAGTTCTGCTAACTGGTAAACTGCAGATAAGCAGCTTTAGAGTTTTAATGGCTTTAAGGGTCTTATTTCGCATTCTTTGGTTCTGGATCCAAGTCTTCTTCCACCTACACATGAAAAACGACAATGGCATAAATTCAGGTTTTAGTAGCTTCTAGCGTATTGTTTATTACTGTTTTACTTGTTTATTTAATATATATGAAATTAAAACTTTATCCATGATTAAAATAAGCTTTAAGTAATCTGTAATAAATGTTGCAGATTAAAATGTATTAATTGTCATAGTGCAAAATACACAAAACACTCTAAAATGTATGTTTTACTGTTTTATTAAATGATTCATTATGGTGATTGGGCCGGAACCAGAATTATGAAATGTGAGCGTTTCATGCATGGATCTGATCATCAGAATCCAGTATTCCATATGATAAGCGTCTCCAATGGCAGGGTGGGAATGAGCTGCCTTGCGCTCTTCTGTACCTGGTGAAAGGGGGCCAAATATAAATTGTCAGTAAGGGCTTGGTTAAGCCCTTAAGTACTAGTCACAGTTATACACTGGCCCCATTCTCTGTGGTGCATAACATTTAAGGAAGGGTTCTGGTGTTTGAAGTCTGTTTGTGTGAGAGGATTGGTCTTCCCTCACATGTACGGCTTTTAGGATTTCATGACAAATAAAATAAATAGCCTGTCACAACCAGCTAACCTTTTAGCGTTTCTATGTTGTAATGATTATAGGCTGGATCCAGACTTAACTAGGAGCTTGAAATTGATTTCAAGGGAGTCATATTTCATCTGTTGCAAACAGTATTAGAGATGAGAGGTGATGTTTCCTATCCCAAGTCTAAATAACAGTGTGATAGTAAAGCTGGTCAGTATCTGTGTGGTTGCCATTGTATGCTCAGTACAGGATTATTGCAATAGCACTGATTGCCTAGACACCTCAGCTATACAGTTTTTTTGGCATATGTGTCAGGGTTGCCGACTCTCCCGGAATGTCCGGGAGACTCCCGAAATTCGGGCAGTACTCCCGGTATCCCGGGAGAGCCAGCAAATCTCCCGCAAGTGACTTGAGGCCCGTGGTTTCACTGAAACCACGGCCTCAAGTCCTGCCCCCCTGCCTAGCAACACTAGTATACTAGACGCGCGATTTGCATAACCCGCATCATTGAGCCCTGCCCCCTTCATGCGTTGCTAGCTTCTCTCCGGGATACATCATTTTTTTAGACTGAGGTTGCAAATGAAACACCCAATACATGCATACACACCTGTCCAATTTTACTTCCGGGCTACAAACTTCATCTGCTGAGACGAAGAAAAAATATATCTGAAAATACAAAGCATGATGATGTGTATTCAAAATAAAGTTGTTCATCTAAAAGTGACAAAACTGCAAAATTTGCTTCTTCCAAACTATTCCATTCCAGCGAAGTATCTAAGTAGGACACAATATTATCAATAAGCATAATTAAGGTAACATTTACTGTAAATCTTAAAGGAAACAACATGAAAGACATTACCAGCTGCTGTGTTACTGCAGATAAATTAAACATCAATACAAGGTAAACACATCAAAATGACAGATAAATACAGCACATTATTTATCAGCAGTGTTGCAGATACCTACAGAGAACAAAATATAATTAATATTTTACTATAACCATACTAATTTTCTTCCATTGCATCAAATTACTCTGATTGATTTAAATTTTAATGTGATCATAGTTGCCTGCAATTAATTTTCTTTTTAGGATGCGTTAGTATTTGGCAGTTGTATGTCCTATCTGTAGAAATAAAAGTAAAATAAATAATAGAGATAGACTATGGACCTGATCCTGACCTCTGTGCATTTTCTGTAATCACAGAGGTCAGTAAGTCTGTACGTTAGAGTGGAGGGAACTCTCCTGTCTCCCCCCTCTCGTGTCTAGAACCCTGCCTTAAAATCTCTGCACAGATCTGCATCTGTCCGAATACAGATCCATGCAGATCTTACTTCAGCTGCCCTCTTACCTTAATCTGCATACCTATGCCCGCCTCTCTGGCAGGGATTAGAATGCGGAATCGCCACCTGTGCGGAAAATCTAACGAATGGAACTGGGTTCCATATGATAGGCAAGGTTGACATTCCGGGAGACTCCCGAAATTCGGGCAGTTCTTCCGGTATCCTGGGAGAGCCTGCAAAGCTCTCGCAAGTGCTCCTGCAAATGCCATGGAAACCACGGCCTCAAGTCCTGCCCCCCTGCCTAGCAACACTAATATACTAGTGTTGCTAGGGACAGGGAGGAATTTGATGACACAGTTTACATAAATTGCGCCATTAAGCCCCGCCCCCTGCATGAATCTAAAGCTCCCCTGCGTGATCTCCCGGAGGGAAGCTGTTAAAGTTGGCAACCCTGTGAGAGGAGTTCTGATGTGGAACACCTGGAGCTTTTATAACTTGGTATCAGGCCCTAGGTTATTATAATATTGTTGAGATGTTGCCCAAGGCTGAATGTAAGCATAAATTTGAAGGAAAGGATAAAGTTGGTCACACACAAGGCTCAAGTTTTTCTACATTACGCATGTGGTGATGCAGAGAGAGACAATATCAGGCGTTTAGCAGGGTTATCGACTTTCCCAGAGACTTTAGAAATTTGGGCAGTTCTTCTGGTATTCGAGAGAGCCGACAAATATCCCGCAAGTCCTGACCCACTGGCCACCTGGCTTATTATAGTAATCCCTAGAGTTACTAGGGATGGGCGGGACTTGATGATGCCATCAAGCTCTGCCCACCCCTGAAACACTAGGGATAACAGAAGTGATAGATGGGGTGGAGCTTGTGTAATTTGCATAAATGATTTGATTAAGACCCACCCCTATACCAGCATCTATTTCTTTCTTTCGAGATCTCCCAGAGGGAAGAAATAAAAAGTAGGCAACACTGGTGTTTAGACTGAGAAAAATCCAGCAAAAAACAGCATCCTGTATATGCTGCTGTTGAACCACACTCATAAGGCTGCAACATGATCCATCTTTCCCCAATAATAAATTTAGATCTGGTGAGATATCTGGGAAGGACGTTGTGCACTAAACCTTATTTTACTATGTTTCTCCTCTTTAATAAAATGGTCTCATAGAGTCAGAGTATTCCCTGGCCTTTTGTTTCATGCAAACAAACATCAGTCACACAAAGGGAGGCAGGGCCGGACTGGGACTAAAAATCGGCCCTGGCACTGAAAATACACAGGGCCACCTGCTGTTGGGTTCTGACTACTTGCGCGGTTGCATTGGCTTTAAATCGACTGCACCATTTGTTGATGGTCTCAAACATGCATTCAACAAAGGACGCAGCTGCATCTTTAAGCAGCTGATGGGGCCATGCAAGTTATAGATAGGTTTCAGCCAAATCAGGGGGGTACAGGACCGACATAAGCCCCACTTCCCCCAGGCTATCTATGCACACACCAATACTCATTCATGAGTAGAAGCAAACAAACACTTAAAAATGCACAGAAATAATTTTTTTTAAACAACATTGTTTCATTAATTATTATTGTACACTAATTTATTATTTAAAAATGTCTGTACATGTTTACACAGTTTGGTGTGCAACCTATATAAATAAATGGGTAGAAGAACATTAATATTGTGCAATTTTTACCCCATAGAGGTGCGCATAAAAATTCGTCTATTTTTCATACCGTATATGACGGGAAAAAGCGCAGCGCGTACTTTTTCCCGTCATCGCGGCTAATCGAATCTGGCCCTAAGACTCCCTTCTCCACAGCCTGACCCCAAGACACCCTTCCCTGTAGCCCGACCCTAAGACACCCTTCAGTATTGCATTAAAAGTGAAACAGTGAAATTTAAAAACGACCAGGACAATATGCATAAGTAATCTGCACCGTACACTATATAAACAAGTATGCGCTATGTTCACAGGTATGTATAGAGAGATATGGAGTGATAGGTAATAAAAGCAAATGCTAATCCTATCCAAGTGGGAAGCATCATTTATAATTGGTATGGCATATAAAGAGCAGCGTTACTAAGTGCATTAATAAAAAAAAAAACAGAATTAGCCATATACCATACTGTGTTTGAAGAAATATGCTCTATAGTGTATGAAAATATATTTAGGGAGACATGGGGCAAAAAGTAATTAGATAAGCAGAGCAAATGCTGGTCCTATGAAAGTGGGAAAAATATGTGCTTACAAAATTGAGCCATTGAGCAACTAGGTATGGAAACAAGATGCTCAGTACACTGAGATGAGTATATGTAGCGCCATGCAGAGAGGGTTAAAAAGGTAAATATCTCATGGATTTTAGAAAACATGTATAGTAAATGAGGGTAAAGGAAGATCACCAACTCCACTGAGAAGGCAGAAAGAATTACAATAATAAATGTGCAATGAGTTAAATACTTGTTGCCCCATGTCTCCCTAACTATATTTGCATACACTATAGAGCATATTTGTTCAAATACAGTAGGGTGTATTGCTAATTCTGTTTTTTCTTTTTTTTATTAATGCACTTAGTAGCGCTGCTCTTTATATGCCATACCATTTACAAAGGAAATATCAAATTTCCTCAATCTATATATCTACACAAATATATATTAATTTATGGGTACAGTATATATCTACACACACATATAAGATATATGCCTAAATCTCACACTCAGCATATATGCCTCAGATACCCATAACATGCCTCATGCATGCATTACACTCACACACAACACAATTTGTTCACCTCACACATCCATGCATAACACTCAGACACAACAAATATTTTACACATTAAACTTACACACACAAAAACACACTTACTTCAGCAGAGCTGTGCTGCCTGCCGAGGTGAACTCATTGCAGGAAGTGGGGGAGGTCCATAGCAGCAAAAGCCAATCAGGGAGTAGCACAAGGCATCAGCTACTCCCTGATTGGTTGATTGTCAGTACTATGAAGAAGGCTGTAGTAAATCTAATGTGCGGACTGCGGAGCTTTCAGCAATGTAAAGCAGAGAGAATATTTTCTGCTATTGAGTTCTGGCTCTCTCCAGCAGCACTGACTACCGGCCCATCTGGCATTTGCCAGAAATGCCAGTTGGCCAGTCCGGCTCTGTAGGGAGGAGAGATTTCTCTTATCCATGAAGTTTTTATAAACCAGTGTTCAGAGTTACTGAATCATTCATTCTCCGTCTGTTCCTCAGGGAATAAAGCTATTGAGGTAAACAAGCACAATCCATCCCTTGCTTGCCTTGTCCAGCAAAATATGAACATAGTTTCATTTGTAATGTGCTACAAACCGTAACATAGAAAGGAAAATCCATACATTATTAATCTGCTCATTACCTCTAGTTTATCCAGATCATCCGTACCACAGTGCCCCAGTACTTTATTCTACCTCATCTATGTCAGACAATTATCTAGATAAATCACAAATATGCCAACAATTTAACCGTTTAAGAACCCAATAGTATTACAGCCTCCAAGGAAGTTTCTCACCAGGGCACAAAGCCTAGACCAGGGCCCTGTATTCACTAGAGCCCTTGATGGAGGGGATAGGCTTGGCTGCTAGCATCTGATAGGTTGCAGCCCCCCGGCAATAGCTCCCAAGGAAGGCCTGTAGCGAAGGTGCCTAAACAAGAACCAAATCACTATATGGAACTCTCACACAACAAGGCTGGAACCCTTGCTCACTAGACAGAAAATATGAACTCAGAAGCACAAGTATATAGACATGAACTTGGGCATTTAAGATAGCAGACAGAAACCCAAGCATACAAGATGTCAGACTGGAACCAACACACAGAAGACAGAGGTAGCAGGTATACAGGGGACTGAACCTGAATAGTATGGGATCCAAAGGCGTGGAACAGATGACAGAAAGGGTCTCCCAGGGATACCTGAGAAACTGCAGATGGAATAGCAAGAGACACAGGTATATGAGGAGAATGACAGCGGGTGATATGGTAAACAACACACCACAGACAGTAGAGTGGTATCAAATTGGCTGACTCGCGCTCACACATACACACAGAACTGGGCAGATGGAGAGGCTCAAAGTCAGGTACAGGAGGTGGGAGGTGGAACACTCACAGTTACTCAGCAAGGAGGAACGCTGTACCGGTCAGAGATCGCAGATGCCAGCACTCATGCCGCACACTGCAGACACACACGGGGCAGACAAAAGAGACAGAGGAGGCAAGGATAACACCAGGAGAACACAGGGCAGAAAAATAACACGACTTAAGGCAAAAGCACAAGAGAACATGGTCAGAACGCAGGCAAATGCAGGAACACCAGACGCTATAGCCGAAAATGAGGATATCTGGGCTTAGGCTATTTAAAGTCCAATCCCATCAATCAGCTGTGGGAGGCACATAGAACCCAGACAGGGAACTTTACAGGCTGCTAGAATTTCTCCTGCAGCATGTAACAAATAACACATGAATTCTGGGGGTACAAGCAGGACACCTTTAATGGATAATAATAAGGATGCAAGCCTTCTGAGGGGCCCTGGTGTCTAGACACAATCCTACTGTACAGAGGTGTAGCATGTATTAATGGCACCCGGAGCAGGTGAACGCCCTTTGTCCCCCAACCTGTCCTCCCTGTAGTGTGCCAGGGAGTGGGGTGAACATGTTGCCTGACAATTATTTCTGAAAGGAAGTTTTGTTTTAACTCTAGCGAACGTTGACTTGAATTGTATCTTCGTACATTGATTGTTACTGCACTTAAAGTCTGTGAAGAGAATGAAGGTTGAAGGTAACCTTCATTACACATTTCCAACCTGGATCCACTCCAATACACATTTACCCCCACTGCCATTATACCATATTTCCCCAAGTATTAGATGCACTCATGTATAAGACGCAACTTAAGTTGCTCCCTCCTTCTGTGTCCATTCAGCCTTATTGCCCCCTCCTTCTGTGTCCATTCAGCCTTATTGTCCCCTCTTTGTGTCCATCCAGCCTTATTGCCCCCTCCTTCTGTGTCTTTTCAGCCTTACTGCCCCCTCAATTTATGTCTAGCCAGTCTTATTGTTTCCTCTTTTAGTGTCCAGCCAGTTTTACTGCCCCTCTCCATGTCACTTCACATCCCCAGCAGCACACTTACCAGTACCTTGGATCTCCCTCCGGCTCCCTCCTCTGTGGCACGCTCTGTAGAAGACACTGGTGTGACCTTAGGTCACGCTAGCATCATTTAATAAAGCCGTGGTTGTGCACAGCAAAGCCGGCTCATTTATTCTGTCATATACGGTTGCAGAGTAAATGAGCACAGCACAGCCGCGGCTCTATTGAATGACGCTAGCGTGACCTAAGGTCACACCAGTGTCTTTTGGAGAGTGCGCTGCGGAGGAGAGAGCTGGAGGTTGAGCCAAGGTACTGGTAAGTGTGCTGCTGGGGATGTGAAGGGATCAGGGCCGGCGCGACCCACTCCGTGAGGGGATGTGGTGCATCCCGGCACCATGTTGGATAGGCGCCGGATATCCCCCCACACCCCGCAATACAGATTGGTAGCGCTCATACAGTCTCCTGTATGAACGCTGCCAATCTGTATAACGGGAGGCGGGGGGATGTCCGGCGCCTATCCAGCATGGCGCCGGACACCCCCTCCCCTCTCCTCGCTATACAGATTAACAGCGCTCATACAGGAGTTCCTGTATGAGCTACTGCAGTAGTGACACAGCAAAGCTAGCAGCAGCAGTTCACACAGGAACTTCTTGTATGAGCACTTCCTGTCTGCAGAAACAGCACTGCGGAGGAGGCAGTAAACAGGTAAGTAAAGAGGAGAAGCTGGAGGTACGTTATGGGGAATACTGGGGGGAGGAGGCTAACTGGAGGCATATTATGGAGGATACTGGGGAAGGGGGGGGGAGTGGAGGGTAACTAGAGGCACATTATGGGGAATACTGGGGGGAAGGAGGGTAACTGGAGGCATATTATGGGGAATACTGTGGGGAGGGAGGGGGATTGGAGGCATATGGGGGAGACTGGGTGGGGGG
>WWET01003465.1:104324-119932 GCA_011038615.1 Limnodynastes dumerilii | reverse complement strand
CGCCGGGCAACATATGCCCGGCGTAACTACGGAAATGCCCAATCGTTGATCGGGCGTCCGTAGCACCAGCGTAGTAACACTGGAGGGGGCTTTCCCCAGCTTTACTACGCTCTAGTTAGTGTAGGGAGGCGGGGGGAGGGAGGGTAATGAGGCTGGGAGGGCGGCGTTATCGTAACAACGCCGACGTCCCAGCGTAGTTTCCCTCGCTTACGCCGGCTGAAGTTAAGGTAGCCTTCAGCCGGCATAAGTGAGGATAACTATGCTTGGGGCAGGGGGATTGTCAGGGGGAGTCCACGATGTAACGCTGAGCGTTAGTACGATCAGCGCTACATAGTAGCTCTGGATCAGGCCCTATGTGAGATAAAGGCTTATGAATTATTATATATGACTACAATAAGGAGCATTACACATCTGAATTAAAAACCACAGTTGGATTGCACAATACTTTTTATTTATGAACTTTTTGCAAAGGAGACCTCTATTAATAATTGGTCCCATTTGATTTATTCAAATTTTTATTTTTTTATGACAATTTCTGAACGAGTATCTTAATATAACATTTTACTTTTATACTTATTCTAATAAAACACTTATTACATATTTTCTAAATACAAGTAGTTTATACATTGTACATTTAAGAGGATTTTCTTTCTTTACTATTCTCCTTCCAGTGTGGGCTGGAAGGACTCTCAAAATTTTCTTGAGGTTCACTATTATTTGTTTATATACTGTTGGACTTCTATTGCTGCTCCAGTGTTCTTGATTAATAAACAAACATTCACTGTTACCTAAGCCTCACTGGTTCTTAAATTGGTTCTGAGAACCCATGACAACCTATACTGTAAACTGACTAAGAGGGAACGCCCACCTGCAAACTCAGCCCCGCCCCTCTGCCAGAAGTGTCATTATTCTTCAGTGTCTATGGGTCGGAACATATTCCAGACGATTATTACATGAATGCGCTGTGTGGAAATTTGACCTTTATGTCATTGAAATGCATGTAATCTCAGTAAAATGTATAAGTCTAGATAAATCTGGTCCAATGTTACATTTCACTACAATAAGAGAGAACTTTGGGGAGCAATCATATGATGGAAGATGTCTTCTTAAGTCTTGATAGGTTGGAACATGCTCTGTTACAATGTCTGTGCCGTCCCTCCCATGTGGCGGAGTTGGTTCCGGGTTCACAGTTCTATGTACAGAAATGGTACGTAGATAGTGTAAATAAGCTTTTACGCATGCGTAGTAGCTCACTTCTTAAAACAACGCATGTAAGACGAAAACTACGTAACTGTGAATCCGGACCTTGATCTCCATTTCCAGGCTCGTCTTGTCGCACCCCACTCCACCATCAGAAACACTCCGACTAGAGAACTCTGGATCTACAGGCACTTGCACGATTGACCCATTGACCTAATTTACAAAGATGTGGATCGAGTCCTCTATGTCTTAAATATTATAATTTTGCTTTGTTTGTTAATTTTAGACTATGTGAATGACTTATATTTTTCATGCTTAATACCTACCACCTGATGCTGTTACATAGCGGTCTATTTACAAACTTCATTTTTAGGTGATAATGCCTGTTTTCTCTGTAAAACTGACATTATCACTTAAAAACAAAGCACTTACCATTTATTAAAATGCCATCACCATGTAAATCTGCTGTTTCCATGACGTCAATTCTCTTTGCCGGCCCATTCTTCTTAATGTGTGCCGGCTCTAAATTAAATTTACTAACCCCCGGAGCAGAAATTATAATTCCGCTCCGAAGGATAAAATAACGCGTTACTGCATTTATCCCAGCGATGTCCCCCTATTCCCCCCCTTTTCCTCCCACTAATAGCTGTTATTAGTGGGAGGAAAAGGGGGGCATGTATGGAGAGACCGCTGGGAGTATACGCTAATGTTAAAAAAAAGTAAAATTAAATATTTTTTCGTTTTCTCTATTATATTGTAACCAAAAAAACAAAATAAAAACATTAAAAACTGTAAAAAAAATAAAAAAAGAAAAACTCACCTGTCCGGGAGACACGTCCGACTTTGGAGTCTCTATGCATGCGCAGGACTTCATTCATACAAAGTATGAATGAAGTCTCCTGCGATGACCACAGAGATCATCATGCAACATCGTCGGAGGAGTGAGTGGTAGAAAGTTTTAGTGAATGACGCTGCCAGGCTCACTGCGAGCCAAAGCGAGCCTCATATGTAAATAGAGCCCATAGGAACAAATGGTTATTATGTAAACATTGGACTAGTAAACTCACACTTTTATGAGGATTTGTAGAATTGTTTTTGTGCAATGCTGGTGCCTGAGAATTACATATATAGTGCTGTTTCACTTGAGATTGAAATACACAGATATGGAATGGAGAATTGTAAATGTTCTTTTTAGGTAAATGTAATTTTAGAGGGAAACAATCATAAATAATATAGAATTCAAAATTGATTCCCAGCTAAAAAAAAAAAAGGTGACAAAAATGTAATAAATAACATTGTAATGAATTCTCCACAAGCTGACAACAACTTTTCAAATCAAGCAGAGATATGAGAAATGTTTGTGCTAGAACAAGAGGTTGAGAGGCCGAATGCTTGTCTGGCTTTTGTAAAGTGCTATGAATTAATTGGAAGAACAAACAAACTTCTAGTCGTCTAGACTATGACAATATAGTAGGACCTATGCATAAAAAGTATTATGACACAACATTCGTGCATTATGAGAGAAACTGAAGATGCTTTAAAATGAGGCCTGCTGTGAAAATTAATGTCAAGTCTATCACAATGGTAAACACGTTTCTATTACTGACTATTGTTTTCATTACAATGGGCCGGATCCAGAACTACGTGTGGCGTACGTTTATTCGCGGAGCGTATTTTCGTGCACGTAAGTTCGCTACACTCCCCTCGGCACACCCCGTGCACGGACGTATTTTGTCAAGATACGCTTCCCAAACCCTACCTTAACTTTTTCCAACGTAACCGCTGTCATACGCACGCGTACGTATGGGCTGAACGAATTTACGCAGCTATGCACGCCCATACTGTACACTTTAAATACCACCCCCGCCTACTTCACGTATTTCAGACGTATTTTCGAGTAACGTAAATTTGGCACGCCCACACGTAAGTATTTACGTGACATATACGTGAATGACCCATACGTTCACAATTACGCTACGTTAATGTGCGGATTTTTTTTGTGGTGCGCATGCGCAGTGCGTTCTAAACAGCGATTTTACGTCTTCGCCACGCGTAAAATCGATTCGAAGCGTAGTTCTGGATTAGGCCCAATGTCTATTTTTGTTTATTGTGTATGCCGCCAATAACTGCTTATGCCCTTGTTTTATGAAGTAAATAAAAAGCAATTTTACCACAAGATAAACAGGAACACAAGCAGTGTCATCACTGCAGTATGAGCCTGTCAATCAAAGAAAGGTTACATTGCTTTATACTCATAAACCCAGTGCCAAATTACATTAATAGACATCGTCTACACAAATTTCTTATTTATTTGAGATCATAATATCAAAATGGTTATTTGCAGATTGTGTATGGTTTCTCTTGGTGCTCGTTTTATATATAGGTCCTGATTGAGATCTCTGTGCGACTTACGTACACATGGAGAGCTGTAGTTAAGCACGGAGGAGGGGGGTGCATGTCCTTGGCACTTCCCTCTTTCTTATGGAAACACCTTAACATACCTTAACATTACCGCACGCATCTGTATCTGCATGGATCTCCGTCTGCCTCTGCCCATCCCCGGCAATTAATCAACATGGCTAACCTCGTTTGTACGGCAGGGTTTAGCCATGCGTAAATTAAATGCTGGCTCCTTTCACAGAAGTTCTTCCGTACGGAAGCCCTTCTGACACGTAACATCAAGCACTCAACTGTACTGTCAGAACAAAAAGAAGTTTGTCACATGACTGGATTCATTAAAAGGTGTAAGTACCACCCAGTACCCCCAAAAGAAAAAGATATATATATTTCAGCTTGAAAAAAGCATTTTAAAAAGAAGTAGAAACAAAAAACACCTTTTATGTTTTATTTTGTTGGAAACCTTATATTCAGTAGAGGGCGCTGCAGGTTGTAGCAGAACAGTAATGGTAGTGGAATGTTCTAGACTTTTCTGGCTCATAATAACCCAACAGTAACCAACAGTATGTGTGTTCACTGCATCTTAATATACTAGGTCATTAATAATGCACCAATAAGTTATAGAGACACTACAGAGTGCACTAGTAGCTCATTGAAGAATGAGGAATGGTATTAGCAAGGTTTGTCATACTTTCATTAAGCTATGTTGGGCACCAGAATTTCCTCTTTGCAGGGCAATAAAATATCTAGTTCAGGCAATAATATTTTTTTGGTAGAGAAAGGATCTCCTTTCTCTGGAGAGTTTGGTAAAATAACAATTTTACATGTACTGTACATTTGTCAAAAGCAAAGTGGAAGTCAATGTTACTCGTGTCTATAGTTCATTACCATCGTAATGAAGTATTAAACAGTTGTGATCTGTATAAATTATCTAGTGACTGGTGTTCTTTATAATAAATACAGAATAAATACATAAATGTAATTATTATGTGCTATGAGTTCATTGAAATCTAGATATTATTATTAACATGGAAGGTGAAATTAAATGTTTGAATGACCCAGATAATACATCTATTACTGAAATATCATAAACATGGAACAAGTTTTCCAGCTTGTGTCATACCATTCACTTGTATTGCTAAAAACGTTTAAGTGTCATCAAAATTCAAAGAGTGTTTAAATGACAGCTTTCAGAAACATTTCTGCTTAAGTGGCAACATCAATTATTGTTTATAAATGGGGGCTTTTTATGGATATAAAGTAAGTAAAGAGGAAAGAAACGAATATTGAAGAATACATGTACAATAGGCATGTCAAAATAAAAACCCCAATTGGTTCAAAAAATCTAAGTCTAAAATTGTGTGAGCCACAAAAAAAAGAAAAAGTCTCATATGCAATTTTTCTCTATTTCCCAGTAATACCCCATTCATATGGATCCAGCTCCCAAGTAATTTCCCATTCAGTAGTCCCTGTTTATACCTAACTTACTTTCCGTCTGTGTCTCTCCTCGGCGGTGTGCGGCATCATCCAGCTCTTATGTCTTCAACCTAGCTGTTTAGCTACAACCATGATTGCTGTCATCCAGCTTCCTGAGAGAGCAGCATCGGATCTGCTCAAGTAGCCAAAGGAAAAAGAGTTTTTGCTGCTGTGAATATCACAGCAGCACCTAACAGTTGATATATCTATGTGTGCTCTCTACAACTTTCTAATGTTTTAGATGCCGATTGGAAGCTTGTAATATAAACATGGCTTACTTTACCCCATAGTAAGGCATGATTGTTTTTATTGTAATGGTTATACTGCAAAAGTATGATAATATTTAGAAATATCACTTACATAGGAGAAATAGATATAAACCATTTCCTAATACATAAATCTAATCTCCTAATCCCAATATATTCCCAAAGAAATTTGACTTTAATGCAAGGCCAAATGGGTGAAGGGGTTACTTGCAATTGCCCAGAGGAATTCATGCAAGCCTAGGATGTCAAAACGTCATCAAAGGTATGTGATAATTTCCTTTCAGTGTCACAGACATCGAGATGCTTAGAGGAGTCAGAATGAATAAGTAGAGAAAGGGATAAGAGAGAAGATGCTAGGAGAAAAGAAAGAGAAAAAAACTTTGAAAGAGATTGGATGGGGACATTGTAGGAGAGGGTGGGAATGGAAAGAACAGAGAGCTGGGGTTGGGTTATTGAAGATCAGGCTGGAGCTATTGAGAAAATGGTGGGGAAAGCTGGAGGTGATGGACAGAATAAGGTGGTGGCAAGCTAGTGAAAAAGGCCCAGATCCTGGGCTACGGCTGACAGGGGAATTACGTACATGTCATACGTAATTCCCCTGTTTTGAAGGTTGTGCGCATGCGCACAACCTTCTTACGACACCACAAGGCCCAGCATACGTAACGTACGCCGGCTCATCACGCATGTTGTATCTCCATTACAAAGGCAGAGATAGACATGCTAATTAGGGGACGGGACAGTGGAAGCCTTGTTACGATCAGCTATGCGACTATAAGACCGCATACCTGATCGTAAAAGTTAGTGTAGGAATCTGGACACATAAGTGTCCAGATTTACTACCGACAGCGGGGAGTGCACTCTCTGCTACGATGCCGGCGTACTGACCTCGGGTGGCCATAAGGATCCGGCCCAAAGAGAGGGAATACTGAAGAGAATAGGGGATGATATATTTTACTTTATATATAATTTTATCATTTATACTTATTTATATTTATATTTGTTTTATATCTATAATAAAACAAAATACAATTTGTGAAACAAATAATATACTAGCATCTACTTTCATTAAGCTATGTTGGCACCAGAGTTTCCGCTTTGCAGGGCAATAAAATATCTAGTTCAGACAATAATATTTTTTTGGTAGAGAAAGGATCTCCTTTCTCTGGAGAGTTTGGTAAAATAACAATTTTCCATGTATATTTGTCAAAAGCAAAGGGGAAGTTAATGTTACTCGTGTCTATAGTTCATTAGCATTGTAATGAAGTATAAAACAATTGTGATCTGTATAAATTATCTAGTGACTGGTGTTTTTTATAATGAATACAGAATAAATACATAAAATTATTATGTGCTATGAGTTCATTGAAATCTAGATATTATTAATATGGAAAATGAAATTACATGTTTGAATGACCCAGATAATGGGGTAGATCAAGAACTCTGCTTGCAATACGTTTCCTCGCGTAGCGTATTTACGCGTGCGTGCCTTCTATACACTCCCCTTGTTACACCCCTTGAATGTACGTATTTTGTCCAAGATACGCTTTCCAAACCCTGCCTTAACTTTTGACAATGTAACCACAGTGATCCGCACACATACGTATGGGCAACACGTATTTACGCAGCTAAGCACGCCCATACTGTACACTTTAAATACAAATCCCCGCCTACATAACGTATTTCAGACGTATTTTTGTGAAACGTAAAATTGGCACACCCACACGTAAGTATTTATGTGACAAATACGTGAATGGCCCATACGTTCACATTTACGCTACGTTACGGTGCGTATTTTCTATGGTGCGCATGCGTGGTACTTACTAAAAGGCGATTTTATGCCACGCGTAAATTCGCTCACAAGCGTTGTTCTGGATCTGGGCCAATACCTCTATTAATGAAATATCATAAACATGGAACAAGTTTTCCAGCTTGTGTCATACCATTCCCTTGTGTTGCTAAAATCGTTTAAGTGTCATCAAAATTCAAAGAGTGTTTAAATGACAGCTTTCAAAAACATTTCTGCTTAAGTGGTAACATCAGTTATTGTTTATAAATGGGGGCTTTTTATGCATATAAAGTAAGTAAAAAGGAAAGAAACGAATGTTGAAGAATGCATGTACAATAGGCATGTCAAACTCAAAACCCCAATTGGGCCAAAAAATCTAAGTCTAAAATTGTGTGAGCCACAAGAAAAATAAAGTCTCATATGCAATTTTTCTCCAGCTCCCAGTAATTCCCCATTCATATCGATCCAGCTCCCCAGTAATTTCCCATTCAGTAGTCCCCGTTTATACCTAACTCACCTTCTATTTGTGTCTCTCCTCCGTGGTGTGCACCATCATCCAGCTCTTCTGTGTGATGCTGGCCACAAAGCAATCTGTTTCCTGCTGTCAGCCGATGCAGCAGTTGTACAGGACAGCCGAGAAGGGCTTCTTTAACAGCTGTCCTGTTTAACAGCTGCAGCAGCTGAAAGCAGACCCTTTGTAATGATCACCGGTTATCCCTAAGATGGGGCCGCAAAACAAAAGCTTTTGACATGCCTGATGTACACGATTATTCCACATTAATATATAAAGAATAGCTACAGTACAAGTTACTAAGTGAAATTCAGTAACAAAATTGTGAAACCAAAAAGAGTTAAGATATAATACTCCAACAAATTGTGTTAGAAGACTAAAGAAATAGTTTTCATATTGTTGAACTATTAAGTGACCAAACGACAGTTTCAGCAGATATCTTACATGTGTGTACTGTCCAAAGATGCTGCAGAATCGTGTAGCAGCTTCTGATGATTGGATTTTCGGGAGCTCCTAATCTTTGCAATCAACTATGACCTAATCCATATAGAAAACCTCAGTGTGTACTGACACGATCTACTGCAAAAGGCCACCTTGTGTGCAAGCATATCATTGCAGCAAAGATTTATCTGAACAGAATCCACAAGAAACTAAGGGCTATATTTCCTAAAAAAAATTTCCATTTCCCCCCGAATCAATGCTGCTCCAGGCTCGCCTGTGCTCGCGGCGAGCCTGGCAGCTTCCCCTTTAAAACTTACAAAAACTCACCCCTCCGCCAAGGTCCCTCGAAGTCCCACGATGTTCTCTGCCCGCATCGCAGGCCACTTCATATCGAATGAAGTCCCGCGCATGCGCAGAGACTCCACAGCCGGACTTAGAAAATTCCAGCCCAAATCTGAAAAACCACTGCGCATGCGCAGGGTCTTCATATCGGGGCTGAAATCTTCTAAGTCGGACGCGTCTCCCGGATGGTTGAGTTTTGTCTTTTTTAATGTTATTTTAATGTTTTAATGTTCTTCTTCATTTGTTTGTTTACAGAAAACAAAACTATTTTTTTTTACATTTTTTTTAAATGACTGCATCCTGCTTTATCCCAGCGGTCTCCCCATACATGCCCCGCTTTTCCTCCCCCTAATAACAGCTATTAGGGAGTGGAAAAGGGGGGAATATGGAGAGATTGCTGGGATGAAGTCAATAACGCCATCCTGAGATGGCGTTATTTTTTCCTTCGGTGCCGAATAAGAATTTCGGCACGAGGGATAGTAAATTGTAATTAGTGCTGGCACCCGTTAAGATTAACGGGCCAGCGAATACATATGAAGTTAGTTTGCATCGCCATGGAAATCTGCTGAAATATGCAGCTTAGTAAATTTTAAAAAGTTCATTTTCAGGTGATGAGTGCTTTAGTGTTAAAAAAGCCATTATTACCTGAAAATTTAGAAAGTAAATATAGCCCAATGAGCAGTGTATACAGGGGGCATCATTAAGCAGGTCTGGTCTAGAAGCATTGATACATTTGACAAGTTATTGGATTGTCACTAAAAACTTCAGTGTATATCCAGCTAAAGTTGTTGCCTTGACAATTATTGTTGTATTCATTATGTACAGAAAGACGTTGGCTTATATAACATGGCCTAAATAGTACATGATTCCCAACGACTCTGTATAGCAATGACAAAAACCATACAACAACAAGGCATACTGGAAAAAATTAAGTGATTCAACTAGAATACATAGATATTTTGATTGACTAGCTTCTCTGTAGTTGCAGTTGATCATATTTGAGTAGGGTTTTTTTTTGTTGTTTCCTATTGTAATTTACTGTATAATTATACTGTTTTTATAGCTTGCTATATAATTTTTCTTTGGCTATCATTCATTCAGTTGGCGCCATCCTTTTTTATTTTTCTCTATAAAAATGCATTGACTACAGATTTAGGGTCAGAACATGATTAATATGATAGTTCATATGACATCCCACAATAGCGAGGGCACAAGGCACAATGAGTAATAACTTGGCTATGTATGCACCTTTTAATGTTTATAATTTAATTGAGGTTAGTTCAAAGATCTGTAGTACCGCCAGTCACTAAGATATATTTCTAGATTACAGTTCTACTAAAGTATTCAATGTTTGCAGTGCTTCTGTAATGTAAATATCCAATTCTGATTTATGCAGGTCTGGAGATGCCAAAGTTACACCACTTGTAATACGCAAAACTATTTCTCCTCCAAGGGCTAAGTAATGTGTCACTTTCTCATTAGCCGGAGAAACACACACTCTTGTAATGTTTATGATAAGTCTCCAATCATCCAATCTTATGCGGTCATCTAAGTGTTTATTTTTATTACTCTGGATTGCATGTCTACAACAATTGATTTTATTTCTGCTGAGAACTTGTTAAATAATAACCTTTCCAATTACATTATCATAGCACAGGACTGATTCCCGACCTAAGTGCAAAGGCCGTACAATGAAACGTACAGACTTTGCTATCCTATACTTCTCATAGAGAACATTTGTACACCCCTCCCGGATCTCCTGAATGCGGAAGGCAGTTACAAGGGGCCTGATCCAGCACTACGAAAATTCGCAACGGCTTGTGAGCGTTGCTCTGGATCAGGCCCAAGGGCTGCATCCTCCTGGACAAGCCAAGTCCTTACTGTTCAGTTAAATATCCATGCCCACCATCCGTATATCAAACGCATAGCGAACAGGCCACTTCATTGACACGGAATTCCGCAAAGAACGCAGCTGTGTTCTGACGCAGAATGACTTGTACTGCGCAAGCACAGTACAAGATGACAGACGACTTATGCAAATAGCAGACATAAATCACCTGCCTTTATTAGTCTGGATCCGGTCCATAACGCTTAAAATGGAGAAGTGTTTTTAGACAAATTTACCATATAAATTGCAACAAAACTAAAGTGCATTAAAATAACGCTATTCTGAAAAATACTACTTCCAGCATCGTTACAGTCAGCAAATAACAAAATAAGCTGAAGTTGTTGAAATTCAGGTACGTTATGTCAGGAAAGTCCCATGTTACAAGTTAAAATGTTATTGTGCAGTAGAGTCTAATCTAAAAGGAGCCCCCTTGTGACAGAAAAACTTGTCCGTCAGCATCTCATGCTAAACATACTTGCCAAGTCTCCGGTAACGTCTAGGAGACATCTGATATTTAGGCAATGCTCCTAGGAAAGTGGTTTTTACAGTTAGACAAAAGACAAACAGATACTCCTTCAATTTGATTTAAAAATGGAAATACTTGGTGTCTCACTTGTTCCCATACACAACACAAAAAAATGATTTTCAAACTGAAATTACAAATTAGTCATTTATTATCCACTCTTTAATAAATAACAACAGTAAATAAGTAGTTTATTTGTTAAGTTTTCCTTATAACCAGGGCTATCTATCTATCTATCTATCTATCTATCTATTTATCTCATATCTATATATCTATCTATCTATCTTTCCGTGTGTACTTACGTGCGTATATGTGCTCTGTCCGTGTGATTCTTGATAACCGCGTCTCCATACATTCATTTAAATACCTCTCTCCACCCACTTTTATGTAAATTTTCCTGTGCGTCTGATTTCTGTGCGTATATCCCCACGTGCGATTCACATGTACGTCTGTTAGGCACCTCCGTGCAGATAATCCATGTAAACTTCGTACATAAAGTTACTGCGCACGTCATTTGATCCGATCTTAAAAATACGCACGGAACTTCCCTCAGAAATGTCCCTGTGTCTTTAAAATAAAAGTCAGAGAAATTTGTTATATACATTTGCAATTATATGATAAGCCACCAGCCACTTTCGCCTTGTAATTGGCTGGTGGAATATATAAAAAAAAATAAATAAAAAATTGGGCACTCTAAAAGTGTGTAGATTAATGATAAAATATAAAACTGGCATGTCTTGCAGATCCAGCTAATTTACTGTTAAAAAAGTGACTCCGTGTGTGTGTGTGTGTGTGTGTGTGTATGTGTGTGTGTGTGTGCAATCTCAAGAATATGTGAAATCTAAGGCTTAACTGGTGTAGGAATCTGATCTCAACATTTTTTTTCCATAGAACAGTCAGGAAAAGTATACAACATTGTCTAAATGCATGAACCAGATAGACATGTATATCAAACTTTTGAACAGAATGTACCACACCCCAGTTAAACTGCACAACATTTGGCATTCTCAGCCAAAATTATGTTGGTGTAACAGCAACGTAGTGGGAGACATATTTCATGTATTTTGGGATATCCTTTTATTAAGCCATGTTGACAGACCATGTTTAATTTAGCTAATCAAGTTCTGTAGCTTGAGTTATCCCCTTCCCAGAATTTGCTTTGCTACATCTCTATCCCACTGTTGACTCGAGATATTTCAGATATGTTCTAGGCCACATTTTTATTGCTTTCTGTGCTGGAAATTCTCTGGACAAATCAAATCTATAATCCAACAGAGCTCCTTCATGCCGATTTCAACCTCAACTTCTTTCCCAAACCTTTAGTGGTTCCCATGGCATGACTTTGGGCTGGATCTAGACTTAAGTAAGTGCTTGAAATTAGTTACTCCTGGGCTAAACCATGTTGATTACAGAGGGAGTCAAGTTCATTGTATTCTTTGCATGCAGGGATATATCTTTAAATTGCTTACTGCACACAGATACTGACCAGCTTTACTATCACACTGTTATTTAGACTTGGGATAGGAAACCACCTCTCATCTTTAATACTGTTTTCAACAGATAAAAGATGACTCCCCTGCAATCAACATGGTTTAGCCCTGGAGTAACTACCGTATTTCCCCATGTACAAGACGCACCCCTGTTTAAGACGCACCTTAATTTTGGGGTCCCAAAATTAAAAGTGCATCTTGTACATGGGGAAAAGCTCCCCTCTCCCCTTTCAGGTTTTCTTACCTTTCAGGATCATCCACCGAGCGGGACTGTGGCCACAATATTGCGTCCTGCGGTGGCTGAGACAGGGAAATGAAGTCCCTGTAACCGCAGGACTTCATTTCCTAGTCTTGGCCACCGCGGGACTTCATATTGTGGCCGCAGTCCCGCTTGGTGGATGATCTGAAAGGTAAGAAAGCTTTGGAGGGAAGGGAGCTGCAGCCTAGACTTTATTTTAGCATCCAGCCGCAGTCTGACTACGGCTGGATGCTAAAATGGTAACCCCCCTATATAAGACGCACCCTGTTTTTGGACACCATATTTTTCCAAAAAAGGTGCGTCTTATACATGGGGAAATACGGTAATTTCAAGCACTTACTTAAGTCTGGAATCAGCCCCTTGTCACAGATAGTGAGGGGGCAACATTAATCCAATATTTCTTAATTTCAAACCCTCTACCTTTTAGTCTTAATAAACAGCCTGTAGAGTGAACGTTTTGTCTTAGGGAAGTTTTGGGAGTCCAGATTCCTTAGTGTTGTGTATGGTGCACATAATTACAATGTGGATTTGTAAAGATATCGGCCTGGGTTCACTACCAAGATGTTCAGCAGACCTTGAATGATACTGTGTATGTGCTGTACTATTATATCCGCTACGGAGCACAGCCAACCGATGCTGCATTCCATGCGGATCTGAGCCCCCCACTTCTCATGCACAAGAGAAACGTATAGGGGTGTGCAGAGGCATGTACATTGCACAGTAAGGGTTTGGCGTACAATTTAGTATTCCACAAGAAAAGGGTTTCCAGGCACAAGTGTAGGATCCACAATCCACACGTAGTAGGAGAGCAGGGGGGGTTTCCTGCTCTCCTACATGCAGTGCTGTGGATCAGCAATTCCATACGATAGCCTCTGCAGCAGAAGAGGAACTATGATTCCGGTCCATGGTGTGTATGTCCTCCTTCCCTTGTTTTGTGTCCCTTCCCCCTTTTTCAGTATTGCTTTTACGTGAACTCTGCACACATAAGGCTTTACATATGTTTATTCTTATATATTATAAGTAAGAGGGTAAAAAATAATACAAACATATAGGTCCGGATTCACAGTTACGTAGTTTTCGTCTTACGTACGTTGTTTTAAGAATTGAGCTACTACACATGCCGCTTTTATGCATAAGCACATTTGAAGACCGCGCTTATGCAATCTGCATATAGAAATGGTACGTAGATAACATAAATTAGCTACTACACATGCGTAGTAGCTAAATTCTTAAAACAACGTACGTAAGATGAAAACTACGTAACTGTGAATTCGGACCATAGTGTGGAATTTTCACCTGCTAATGAGGTCTTCACAATCCAGTTTGAACCCATACTGGAGCTGACCAGCTACCCTCTGAGACATTACATAAGAACTTTAAACCACCTGTTGTACTCTCAATCGTGAAGCTTACATTGGTTACAAAGGTTCAGGTACTCTTCATTACTTTCTGATTATGTCTCCAATTGCCCTCTAAACTTAACAGTATTGGTCCCCCAGGAAGCTTTGAGACATAGCTGCCAACATTATCAAGATCATCACTAGGCTGTCTGATTGTGCTTTCCATTACCATCTAACTATAGCAGTGTTTGGTCCCATGGGAAGCTATACTCGGCTTCTGACATAACTGAGAAGATTCTTATTAATCTGCAGTGATGTTTGTACTCAGATAACACCTGGAGACCTTGCTACTGTGTATGGGACTTTCCCTAATTGATGGTGAAGTTACAAACTCCATATCTTTTAGTACAACCTGTTTTTTTATCTCTTCTCCAGAGAAACATAAAAAAGCTCCTATGCTCCTTTCTTTAAGGCAGGCAGAAGTTATTTTATCTTTTTGAACATTGTGCTGCATTTCAGTAATTATATTTTATTTATTTATTTATTTTATTTGTTTTTTTTTTATCATTTTGTTAAATATTGGTAATCATTTTGATGGAATCTCATTAACCCTTATCACAAACTCAATTTTTTTCCCTTTATTTAGATGTTTTTACATACTGGGCTGACATACTGTAGGCCAAGCACCACCAAACAGAAGCGCAATGCACCCACACATCGGCACAGCAATTTATTTATTATTATATTATTTTTAAATGCAGTTGCATACTTTGTTCTTGTAATAAAAGAGACAAATGAGCTGCATTATTAAATTAGCATTAGATATAGCCATTTTGTGCGGATAATTTTAGATTCATTATAGTCAGGCTGGGTAGAAAGTCAATGTAATGTACAGCCTTTAGTTTAGATTTAAATACAATGGCGTATGACAGCACAGGGTGGGTTTATATAGTCAGGTTGATATGAAAGTTCTGCGATTGTCCTAAGGCTGTTATGGACAGTTGCATCTGACTATCAAACTGACTGTTTGATCCACAATTCCAAAGCATTTACAGCTCTAATATCTACATGATATTTATATTACAATATTCACAGTTTTTTTCTATTATACATATATTTCCTTTAAATTATAATAAAACCATTTAGACACAAGAATAATTATTAACTATATGACACATTCTAAGGTTGTGTATGCTTGTTTGGAAGCATGTCTGGGATCAGCAGCTGGCAGGGAGTTTTGCTCCTCAAAAGTTATTTCAGAGGCTTTAAGAGGTGCTTGCTAAGGTGCAGGGCTGGCGCGATGCGCTCTGCTGGGGATGCAGCGCAAGCCAGCGCCAGGCTGGAGAGGTGCCGACAGTCATCCCCACTGCTCCCTGCTCTGGTGGCTTGCAGCTCATACAGGAGGTTCCTGTATGAGCTGCAGCGGCCATTACATAGAGCAGCTGATTGGAAAATTCCTTTCAGCTGCTCTATGTAACAGACGCAGAGGCTCATACCAGAACTTCCTGTATGAGCGCTGGCAGGAAGGAGGAAGACAGACAGAGGAGAACTCCGCGGAGGAAGATGTAAGGTAAGTAAACATGATGAGACTGGAGGCATATGATCGGGATATTGGAGGGGTGGACACACATGATGGGGATACTGGGGGGGACTAGAGCAATATGATAGGAATACTGGGGGGCTGGATAT
>WWET01003465.1:46639-78347 GCA_011038615.1 Limnodynastes dumerilii | reverse complement strand
CTTTTGTTTTGAATTTTCTATATTTCAGACAAATAAGTTACACATATTAGTCATTTATTTATGGAGAATGGGCCAGATCCAGACCTAGGCCAGCTAGCGTAGTTACGCTCATCGTAAAAAACGCTGCATAGTGGTGCTTGAAATCTTTTGAATTTTCTATATTTCAGACAAATAAGTTACACATATTAGTCATTTATTTATGGAGAATGGGCCAGATCCAGACCTAGGCCAGCTAGCGTAGTTACGCTCATCGTAGTTGTAAAAACGCTGTTTTTCATGTTCTACACATGCGCAAGGCCGATGTTACGACCAGAAACTTTGAGCGTACTTACTAGATTACTATCAACATCGTAACTACGAACGAAGGGGCGTACCAGCCATTCGACACTCGTAATTACTCTAGGTTGGCGTAGGGAGGCATTTAAATCGTACATTATGGGCTGGGTTACGTAGTTACGACCATTGCATAGTTACATCCTGCCATAGTTACGATGACAAAAGTTAGGGTAGGGTTCAGGAGGCTTAAGGTAGTGTGAGTGCATCGTATTTACCCTTGCGTAAATACGATCCTTGCTAGTTTGTAACACATATCTGTGGGTGGCAAAACGATGTGAACCTTTAGTATTAGCAGATAATTGGAGGGTGAAATTAGAGGCAGAGGTTATCAGTCTATGGGATGACAATCAGGTGTGAGATATGTTTTATATAAAAAACAGGGATCTATCAAAGTCTGGTCTTTAAGACGTTTGTGGAAGTGTATCATGGTGTAACGGGTAAGTATCGCAACGGCCTGCTGTTAGTTATATTGTTAACTGTTAAGTTAAATTGGATTTAAAATTAAACTGAAAATCTGGATTTCTCCAAGAACATATTTTATACAATGAAGAAAAGCTCATTGCAAGTGCCATATGGTTTGGTCCATTAGGGTACATTGAAATTAATGGAAAATGTGGCCTCTAAAGAATTAGGGCCTGATTCAGAGGCTGAAAATAAGAACTTAAAGTTACACTTGGGCAAAACCATGTTGATTTCAGGGGGAGTCAAGTTAATTTTATTCTATGCATGCAGGGAGAATGCTTTGCTTTTACTTATTGCACACAGATACCTGATCAGCTTCACTTTTAAACTGCTAATTAGACTTGAGCTGGGAAACATCACCTTTTAACTATAATACTGTTGCAACACATGAAATTTGACTCCCATGAAATCAACATGGTTTAGCCCAGGTGTAACTTTAAGTTCTTATTTTCAGCCTCTGAATCAGGGCCTAAGTTATTATTAAAACTACTTATATAAATAATCTAGCTCTATATTTTCATTGAAGTTTCTGACAGGTTTGAAAGTATTTTTTTCTTTTTAGTTAGATAGTTAGTCAGTTAGTTAGTTAGTTAGTTAGTTGGTTAGTTAGTTAGTTCTTTGACCAGGGCCTACATTGCTGTTAAGACGGCCCTGTATTCACATTCTGGGGTTGTAAATCCCAAACTGAAGTCCCCAGGACTCGCAGGTACATCGCGTCTATTGACTGAGCCAATAGAAAAAAATCTATCCAGGAGTTTTGCCAGGGGTGGCCCTAGGTTTTGCGGGGATCTAGGCGAAACCCCCCCCCCCTTGCTGAAAAAACTTGAGACAATTACTTTTTTTTTTAAAGGCTTGCATGTGTGAAGTAAAGGCCCTGCAAGGTGCCGCAGCAGCCAGTAGAGTGCAGCCGGGTTCATCATCTGGGCCTTTACTTCCTAGACACTGTAGTCCCATACCCAGTGCCCGGACCTCTGTGTCCAAGCACTGTGTATGTGTTGCTATGGTAACATAGCACAGTTTTCACGATGAAAACAGTGTTGTGTTGCCATAGCAACACATACACAGTGCCTGGATGCAGCAGTCCGGGCACTGTGTATGTGACTACAGTGTCCAGGGCCGCGGCAGCCAGTACAGAGATGGCCAGTGGCGGTTGGTGTGGTGTAGGCGCGGGGCCCCCTAGGGACACCTGACCCATGGGGTCCTAGGTGGCCGCCTATACCACCTATGCCATGGGCCGTCTCTGGGTTTTGCTGCGATATGTCTAATAATGAGTTCTTACAAAACCAGTGCTGCAATATAGCGCCACTATAAGGGATCCTAAAACTCAGTCTTTTCAAGTCAGAGTCAAATACTTGTAGAACCCATTGCTCAATATCCAATCACCAAACCCAGAGAATATTTCCTGGAACCTCTGTTGCTCACGTGTCCATTGGCACAAGGCAGAAGCTGAGAAGCATCTGTAGTGCAAGCACTGGCTGTGCCCATTGTTGTGGTGATCAGGATACACACATGCACTGCTCAGGGCTCTGTTCTACCCTGCTAAGATGTTTGTATCTACCAGGCAAAGTGGGACAGTTACTGGGATGTAAGCACTGAGACCGCTCATTACTATATTGTCCAGTTACATTCTCCTGTGCAGTTACTGTCCTCTGTGCCAGTCATCCGAGCTGCAGGTAAAGCTTTAACATCCCATCAACTGTCCAGCTTTGTTCCATACAGACAGTCAGAGGCGGATTGGGAAAATAAAGTGGCCCTGGAAAAAAATCTGGAAGAGGCCTCCTGTGGGCGGGACTTCACAGAAGGTACTATTAGTTAATTTCATAGAAATAAGAGCAACTTTCACAGAAAGTTAATTTTAAGCAATAGAACATTAATTTCACACGGAAAGATTGCTAATCTACAATATTTAACAAACTTAAAGAAACTCCACCCACCACCCTAGAAGCAAAAAGGAAATGAGCAAGACTTTTAGTTGTATGTAAACCACATCACTAAAAATAATATTTTAATACAAAAATATACGGGAGTGAGAACTATAGATCAGCCAACAGTAGACAGAGAGATCTCGGACTTCAGCACCTCCCTAAGGAGGTTTCAGGTTTCGTCACAGTCTGGTCCACCTGACCGCATCCATCCTGGCCTTCTCCATCACCCTAATTTCCCCCACCTCGTGTAAAATGTCTCCCACCACCACTTCAACAGGGAGGATTTTTTGTCTGATGGATACCTGACACCATGCATTCCACGTGAAATATCTAATAACTATGCATAATAAGAATAACATGACCATATCACAATTCCGCCACCTCTTATGCACCCCATAAACCCACTCAGAGTAAATCAGACTTGAAAGGCAAGGGAGACTCAAGGCAACCACGATCATCAGCATTCCTATTCTTCAAGTTCCCTCTAACATAGAGCTTCCCGTGAAAAGAGAGCCAGGCGATGTCACTATACTTCAGAGGTATCCTCTCATCAGTGATAAGAGCTAAAGCCTCAGAGCAAACATCACCCACAGGCAATCCCTCAACAACAGGGGCTCCCAGAAGTGAGACTGCAAAATTCTCCTCTCCATCTCCCTCCTAGAGGAGTTTTTGACCTCACCCACCTCCAAGCGCCATCTCCTTGTCACCTTCAAGCACAAGAGCACGTAGGCCGGAAGATACCCATGTGGAACTCGGAAGCTCTTCAATGACCCTCCACTTATCCAGTCCTTGAGGAAGGGGCACACCCACACACAGAACCCCTTTACCGTCTAGTTCTTTTAGACCGCATATATGCAATCTATGTATCGAAATGATACGCAGATTACGTACAATAGCTACTACGCATGCACAGTAGCTATTGTTCATTGAATTACGGCCGTCTATGGAAGACGGACGTAGTTCTGGATCTGGCCCATTGTTTGTAGTGGGTGAGAGCATTATAGAAATTAAGTTGTCTAGTAGCTATAAAATCCAACTATGTCCTTTTAAAGACTTTAGTGCTTTATCTGGAATAAATTTCTTGCTCTGACGTAATGGTTAGAGAAGTAAATTTCTTTACAGTTGGACTAAAATATTGGAATTGTGCCTTTGGGCAAATATCATCAGTGACTAACAAGAATAATTACAGGAATTTGCTGTAACGAATTCCATTCCATGAATTGAGCTGCTTGTATATTGCTAGTATGTTCTTTCAGTAGATTATTTTACTCTGTGCGTTAACCCATCAGCATATATATGACCTCACTTAAACATTTCAGAGATATTAGATACCCACATACAACTCATTTAACCTTTCCTATGGATGCATGAAATTGACTCTGAATCATTTATTAATCTCTTGTAAAATTCTCAGGCAGAGACATATATATTAGCCTTGCATTTAAAAGTATTTTAAAGTTAGTTATCAGCCTTAACTGTTTAATATTTTAAATTCACAGACTCAAAGGGGCCAATTCTATTTCCCATTATGTAGCCGTAGGTCGAAATTTTAGCTAATTTGCATATTATTTGGGCACGATTTGTACTTCGAGTCATTCTATTGAGGAAATTTTTCCCTCAATTAACTTGTCCAAAGCATTAGGGTATTTTTGCAACCTTAGTTAGTTTGAGAGCTTATTGTTTGGACATGATGTGTAATCATATCCAAACAATAAGCTCTCAAACTAACTATCATTTTAATGTGTACTAAGAATGAATGCCATTCAACCAGTGCGGTGTAATGATCTAACGTGCCAGGTTGTTGCTATTAGTAGTCTGATTGTAGCCAAGCAATGTAACAAAGCAATGAGAAAGGCAAGTCAGATGCTTGGTTGCATAGGTAGAGGAATTAGCAGCAGAAAGAGAGAAATAGCGATGTCCCTTTATAGATCGTTGTTACGACCTCGTCTAGAATACTGTGTTCAATTCTGGAGACCATGGGCCTGATCCAGACCTTACGATGTAGCGTTGAGCGCACTAACGCTCATTGTTACATCGTGGGACTGCCCCTGACACTCCCCCTGCCCCATCGTATTTACACTCCCTTACGCCGGCTGAAGGCTACCCTAACTTCAGTCGGCGTATGGGAGTGTAAATACGCTGGGACGGTGGCGTTAGTATGATAACGCCGCCCTCCCAGCCTCATTACCCTCCCTCCCCCCGCCTACCTGCTCTAACTGCAGCGTAGTAACGCTGGGGGACGCCCCCTCCAGCGTTACTACGCTGCTGCTACGGACAGTGGCACTATGTGGCACTATCTGCCCGGCGCATGCGCAGATTGTCTTTTTAGATAATCTTACGCTGCTGCCCAGCGTATTAAAGCCGGGCAGCGTAGTTCAGGATCGGGGCTCATGTGCCGGATTCAGAGCTCCGGCCGCAATGCAATTGAGGGCGGAGTTCTGAGAAAAGTGCTACTGCGCATGCGCAGTAATTTTGAAACGTAATCTACGCTTCTTGCAACGTAGATTGCGTACACGCAGTTTTAAAGACCGTGTGTACGCAATCTACGTTGCAAGAAGTAACGAAGATTACATTCCAAAATTACTGTGCATGCGCAGTAGCTCTTTTCTCAGAACTTCGGCCTCAATTGCATTGCGGACAGAGCTCTGAATCCGGCCCCATATCTCTAGAAGAACATAAATACATTAGAGACTGTGCAAAGGAGAGCAACTATGGGTATGGTGTTACCTAATAAGTCCTACACATAGCGGGGAAAAGAATGTATAGATGGTGTGTAATTCTCCTTTAAGGAGCATTGTGAGCTTAAACTTTACTGACATACAAGGTCTAAAAAACACAGAAAATTATAATAACAGCACTCTATAACCTAGAATAATTACCATAATGATATGTTTTATTTAATAAGAGGGTTGGAACCATTAGAATAAAATTACTTCTCCAAATTTTTCTCTTACCCTTACTACATTATTACATATTAAAAAATACAATTTCTTAATACAATAATGACACCAATAATGCCCAAACAACCCATTAATTTCATTTTAAAGGTTGCAAAGATGTTTTCATGACTCTTTTAAAGTTCAAGAGTTTATGTTTTTATTTGTAAGTCTTGAGCAAATCCGCTGTGGTCCTGCTGTGTATGTTTCAAATTACATTGCCGATAATTCTAAACAGCACATTTCATACTAGATTAAGTAGAAAATGATAGGTACAATAATTAAATCATCGTTCAATTAAAAGACAACTAAATGTATTTCATTTAACTATACAGCCCTATCCTTGATTATTACATAAAGAATTTTAGAGGTTCTTTTTGAATATAATTTTTATAATTAGTTTAGCAGCCTGTAGAAAATAAACCATATTAGCAAGATAAATATTTTATTTCTCAAACAGAAATTAGAGTTGTGTTTTGAAGAAAGCTACAGCATGAGAACAACCACGAGAGTATTTACACTGAATTTATACCAGCAGCGGCTTCCAAAAATATTTAGGGAAAGTATGAGACTGTAGCCTGCTTAATATTTTACTTAATTTAATATGACATCTATTTAATTTATATGTGCCTAAAACAGATGCCCAGTGATCTCCAACATAAATTTACCACTGTAATAATATCTTATGCACCCGCTCTTCAGTAAAAAAGTTTCATGTATATTAACAGAGCAACCATCTTAAAACTCAGCATAACATATAATGTGGTAGTGATAGGTTGTTTTGGGTCTAGATGTTATAAAAAGTAAGTACTCAAGTGGTTGTCTGAAAATTAAGTGAAAGTTATGGAGAGGGGAGGATTGGGGAGGGTAAAAAAAAAGGGGAGAACTATGGATAAAAGACAAGGGACCAGATTTACTAAGATGCGGGTTTGGAAAAGTGGAGATGTTGCCCATAGCAACCAATCAGAAGGAGGGAACAAGTTAATATACACTTATGTACATTAACTGAAGTGTACTGTGAAAGATATCATTGATAGTTTTTTTTTATGCTGACAGTATTTTAACTGAACTGAAACCTCTCTTATATATTGTCGTTTTACACTTAGTTGTGACGATTTGGCGTTGTCTTATAATGTTTATCTTTTTGCACTGCTTTGCATTTCAGGATGATCTTTATTAGCTTTTTATATACTTTTATAGTGAATAAAAAACATGTAGAATAACAAATCTTCTACAACAGAATTCATTTCTATAGTGAGACATAAAAAATGTTTTCCAGCCCTCTCACACACATGGGACTTCTGACACCAGGACCCTACCTTAACATTTACACACTGGTCACACGAAAATGGCGTATGTGCATAATTGAGAATGGTACATAAGGACTTAACCAAGCCCTTAATGTACAATTAGTATACTTTCTCCCTCCCACCTTGTGGGCGTGCTGTACTCATGCCACCCCATCTCTCCCTGCTGCCAAAAAGGAATCCAGCATGGTAGCCTGGATAATGACAATCCGCACTCACTCTTTGCCTCTTTGCAGTCGTTTTCTGCTCACACAGAGCTGGCAAGTCTGGATCTGTCCATTATCATAATTTATGGAGTAAATTGGGGATACATTAGATTCAAATGCTTCAGACATTAAGGAAGGGTTCACAGCTTATTTATAATAAAATAAAATATTAAATAAATTGAATGTATAATTCTCTCTCTATTTTGCAGACATAAAAATGTTAAGGCGTGTTCTCAGGATCGCTGTAACTTTCTCCTGTCTGACTCTGTGTTTTAGTCAGCTTAATACAGAATATTCCTTTTCTTCATACATGGCAAACACAAGTAAGTTACAAATACATTTTGTGTACAGGTTGTGAGCAAATGAATTGCTTGTAAAGATTTACGAATTTGTTAATAAGACCTGGAATGGTAACCGTGGTAAATTTAGAAAATGTGATAACAACCCATAAATAAAAACAGTTTAAACCAAGAAAAACCCTCCTAGTAGCTTAAGGAGTTGCACTAGTCTAATACTGAGCATCTCATTGCACTCTGGGGGAGCCCTGCCAGCTTACTTACAGACTCGCAGCTGCCTGCTACAGTATATTAGTAGCAAGCCACTTCTCTGTATATGATGCTGACAGGTAGGAGCGTCACATAATTTTTGCCCTCCCCTTGGTGCCACCCTTCTCCCCTTGGTGTGCCCCCCTCCCATTTGCAAACATACCCTGCTGAAACTTCTTCTCCTCTCCTCTCCTCTGCGGCACACTTTCTGCTCACTGAATGACACTGACATGACCTCAGTTGAGAGGGAGCTGTTGCAGAGGAGAGGGGATGCTGATAGAGGATTGCACAGACAGTGCAAGTTCTGGCACTGTCTCTGTGCTATCCTCTGCCAGCACCCCCCCTCCTGCACCCCTCGCTGTGGTGCCCTCTGCATATTTATGGGGGCGAGATGCCCCATTCACCCCCCATTCCAATGCTTATAACTAAGTAGATACAGTTTTTGGAATCACACATCAAGAAACTTTACATTCTCTTCTCCTCTCCCATCTTGGTGGAACTGTACACATCCATCTTGGTGTTTTCACTTTTCACTGATCTGCACACTACACAGTGTCAACATTCATAAAATTAATTACTGTTGTTTGTTCCCCCATTTTTAGAATTTGTGGTCACACTTTTATGGTTTTTCAGATATAATATTAGATCTGGATTATTTCTTAGTAGCCCCAATGTTTTTGGACATTTTTTGCAATTGCTTTATAGTCTGTGTTGAACTGTGTGATGAAAACTATTGGTTGTTCCTTTTCTTTTTCTCTGATAAGTGTGCCTCTCCTCTATTTCTCTGATAAGTATGCCTCTCCTCTTTTTGTCTGATAAGTGTGCCTCTCCTCTTTCTCTGATAAGAGTTCCTCTCCTCTTTTTCTCTGATAAGTTTGCCTCTCTTCTTTTCTCTGATAAGTGTGCCTCTCTTCTTTTTCTCTGATAAGTGTGCCTCTCCTCTTTCTCTAATAAGTGTTCCTTTCCTCTTTTTCTCTGATAAGAGTGCCTCTCCTCTATTTCTCTGATAAGTAAGCCTCTCCTCTTTTTCTCTGATAAGTGTGCCTCTCCTCTTTTTCTCTGATAAGTGTGCCTCTCCTCTTTTTCTCTGATAAGAGTGCCTCTCCTCTTTCTCTAATAAGTGTTCCTCTCCTCTTTTTCTCTGATAAGTGTGCCTATCCTCTATTTCTCTGATAAGTAAGCCTCTCCTCTTTTTCTCTGATAAGTGTGCCTCTCCTCTTTTTCTCTGATAAGTGTGCCTCTCCTCTTTTTCTCTGATAAGAGTGCATCTCCTCTATTTCATAGTTTTTTGCAAGACCTCCTGAGTTGTGCTGCTTTCATTATGTACAAATTCGTATTTGTAGACTTGGAATCTGTTTCAGTTACAAGTTTTCTATTCTTATGGGATATGGTGAGATGTAAGAACTGGACTTCTTGATTAATTATGTTGAAGGATAACTTAATTTAAGCGTCAGTTTTGTACAAATTATTACAAAATACTTTCAGTGTTTCCTTGGTTTCTCTCCAGATTAAAAAAAAAACCCATCATAATGTATCTTGAGAATAGGAGAATAGACTATAGGGATACACCCAATTCTCCTCCCACTGTGCCATAAAGATGTTTGCATAGATAGCTAGGAGCAAATTTTGTCCTCATAGCTGTACCCATTTGTTGGAGAAAAATGTCCCCTTGCAACAAAATTTTTCAGAATAGGATTTATCCTCTTTGTGATAAATTCCGTCCTGTCTTCACTCATTGAAGACATTTGTAGCATCTACTTTACTTCTTCAATCCCTATTATATGATCAATTATTGTTTAAAGAGAACTCACATTTACTGTTATTAATATTGATCCTTCTTTCCATTTCAGTTCTTCTATTATTGTGAAGATGTGTCCTATGTCCTTCTGATAGGACTTCATTTCTGACATTAGGGGTTGAAGATGATGATCAAGCATCTCTTTGTGATAAATTCCTTCCTGTCTTCACTCATTGGAGACATTTGTAGCATCCACTTTACTGCTTCAATCCCTATCACATGATCAATTATTGTTTAAAGAGAACTCACATTTACTGTTATTAATATTGATCCTTCTTTCCATTTCAGTTCTTCTATTATTGTGAAGATGTGTCCTGTGTCCTTCAGATAGGACTTTGTTTCCGACATTAGGGGTTGAAGATGATGGTCAAGCATTTGTGACAAGTTTAATATTATTGAATTCACACCTGCCACAATTGGTCTTCCCAGGAGGTCTATCAATTCTTGTGAATTTTAGGTAGTGTATAAAACACTGGTGTGTGGGGTTTTGTATTTTCAAAAATTTACTTGCTTTTTTTATATGGTTTTCTTTTAAATATATTCACAAAAAAAATCCAAGGCTTCTATTATCTTCTTAACATACATTCGCATACCCTTCTTTGTCCATAATAACAATACTTTTCCCTTGTCAGAGGGTTTAATCACTATATTAGCATTCTTATTTAGATTCTTTAGGGCCCCTTTTTCTTCTTTCTTCAAATTGTTAATCTTTTTGCTTGTTCTTATCTCTTCTACTTCTTTCTGGACGGACTTGCTGAAGGTTTCTAACCAGCATTCTTTCAAATGATGAAGAAAAAGGTTGACTTTTTCTTAAAGCCATCACCATCAACTTGGGTTCCTGTGCTGCTATTCTTAAAGATTTTATAAAATCAACTTCCTGATAAACTTGTTAATTTCTACAAAGAATTTGAAGTCATCCATCTCACTGGTGGGGGCAAATTTTAGACCTTTGCACAATCAGTCAATACATGTTAACTCAAATGATATATTTTCACACTCTATTTTTTCTTCTCCTTTCTCTTTTGTTATTTTCCTTCTTCTATAATGTTCAATGTTTTAAGATTCTCTTCTGCTCCCTCTTTAAGTTTTTTCTTTTTGCTGATCTTTTGGGAGAGGTAATTCATGCTAAAAAATGATCCTCTGGTTAAGACTAGAGGCAGGTGTACCCATATTGGCACTTGGGAATGAATTGTTTTATCATACTTAGAGATATTGGGCCTGATCCAGAGCAACGATCGCAAGCGAGCGTACGACGAGCGTATGCGAAAATTCGGCAAAAAATTCGCAATGCGCATGCCCAGTATGACAGCTTCCGGTCGCCCGAGCGTCATGAGCGAATAGCGGGCGTATTGTTAGCGTATTTTTCGCTCGCGGGGCGTATTTTTTTTACGATGGTCGGCTGGGCGCCCGTTTTACTACAGGGAGGCGGGGATAGCCATTTAAATTGTACAGTATGGGCGTGCTAAGCCCGTACGCTCAGCGTATTTTCTGCGAATTTTCGTACGGGCGACGGGCGTACCCAGTGTAGGGTATAGCCGCCGTAAGCAGGGACTTTACTATGGGAGTGTTAGGGGCGTGTATGTTGATACGCCCGAGCGAACGTTCGCATTCGCCCGTCGTGCGAATTTTCGTAGCGCTGGATCAGGCCCATTGTTCCCATTCTAACATCTATACCTGCAGTGAACATCACTGACAAGCTGACTCTTCAACAGAGCCTAAGGTATTGAGATAAGCAACACCTGCCGGGGATTTTGTTACTTGATAAATCTAATGAAGCGTTTTATGAAAGAATGTACCATTTTATAAATGGACCTTGCTTTTAAATGTTTTAAGATTTTGGTATAATAAATATATGAGATTATTTTGAGCTTTTGGAGTGATTCATCTGTAGGGATACAGAACTTCCAGCTTAGAAGGGACAAAGGATAACTTTGATGAGCTTACCTCACAAGAGAAATTAAATGTGAGTTTGATTATTTGTATACTGTAAACTTACCTGTTGTTGTTAACATTCCGCACGGAGGTTTGGTGTTCTTTATTTCTCATACCCTACCATTTACATCACGGAAGTACAGTGAGGAGGAGTCAGAAGCAAAAACAACATAAAGATTATTGTGACAAGCAATATAACAAGAATTTATATTGTGAGTGTGATTATACCTTTAATTTTTATATACTACCTGTATATACTGTACATGTTATTTAAGGGGCTGTATCTCAGTGTTTTACATATAAAACTTCTGTGAATTAGTATCTCTACCTTATTATGCGTGACAGCAAACTAATTCCATGTTAATGCTTGATCTGCAGCTAACCACAGAAGGGTTTACCATGTCTGTATTAATTATTTTCTCACCTATTATAAGGGAAGCACAAGTATGGTGCACTTATACTTTTAATATCATGCCTCTTCCATTTTTGTGGTACTGAAAAGAAAATGTAATGAGATATGGAGTTTAAAATTGCAACTTCCATTGAACTACAGTTGTCTTAGTTAATTTTAAGTACCGGGGGGAAGGGGGAGGGGGTCCTTCCCCCCCCCAATTACTAATTGTAGAATAATGGACATACATTTAACCATAATGAATTAAATGAGCCATAGTATATTCTAGATGAGTTTACCGTTACAAAGTCATTGAGAGATGTGTTCATGCTGGTTCAACGAATGTGGGTTCCTCTTCAAATTAATGAGAACATTTCATTGAATCTTTGAATGCATAAACCTTTACCATTCATAATGACGTCCATTTGAGGGGAATACAATGATTAGAAATCTTTTCTGGGAATATACTTCAGTGTCACTTTTCCTGTAATGCTTATCTTAAATCGAACACATAAAAAATAATATTGCAATCTATAGGAGATTGGATTAAGAAAGATATTACATTATTTACCAAAGGCAGACATGCAAGGCTCTTGTCTAATTGGAAACTTTGGTTTAGTGGAAGTTGACACATTAGGACAAGGGAGATGGGTGAATTTTGTGAAAATACAGATGATGTATAATACAACGTGACATTATGATATAATGGTTCATATCACACTATAATCCCAATGAAGCAAAACAATAAATATGAAATCCAGAGTGGACAAAAATTGAAGTAGAACAAATTATTTAGATGAGGACAAGGGCTTATGCACTTCCAGGTGAATGTTGAATGATTAATGCATATTATTAACAACTGGAAAAACTGAAAGCAACTCAGAGGATTTTAAGTGACTATCAGCAACGACTGAATACAGGATTGGGATCGTACTTACCTTTATATTATACTTTATACATTATACTGGGGTAAGGACCTATAATTGCTGTTATCTCAGCTGTTGGCGATGTATTTATAAATAGCGCTCATCGCTCATACGTGGACTGCTGAGTGCTGTCTTAACCTGCCAACCTTTAATAGGTTGCTTTAAACTCCCCTTTCTCTTCAGCGCCCTGTAGCATTTGTTTCCCCTGCTACCAAGGTAGTTTTGCCACTAGGAACAAATATATAAAACTTAGAACTTAAGTTTAAATTTCCCCAGACATGAAAAAATGTCCACTGAACAATTCCCATCTCTGAGCTGTATTAAAATGAATAAAAGAAAAAGGGCTAACTGCGCTCCACTCAATCAGAAACCGCAGCTGTCAAAACAGGACCTGTCCTGTTGAATATAGTTAAGCAAGAAGAAAAAATGACAGCCCTGAGATCTGTTTTGAAATGATATATAGCGTACACACTGCACAACAATCAGTAAGAAAGTAATAAACTTTGATCAAGTCCATGGGGGTAACCCAAATGGTCTGCAGGTTATGATCCTCAAGGTGATTGGGCTGGGGCAGAGGGGAGAGGATAGGTTTAGATTCCTCTGTCGCCAAGAGATGCGATGGATATTTAATCTCCATATACTCCCGCCCGAGGGACTGAATGAAGCCCTGGAATTTACCACTCTGGGTTTCTAGACTATTTACATCTCTATCCTTCCCCTCCTCTCTGCGCGATGCCCACTCGTATGATGTCCTCACAGTCATTTTTGATAGTTTCTTTATCATGTTTCCCAATTAGTCCCTAGTTTTATAACATCATTCAGTAGTTAGCATTGGTCTCGTCACCCCCTTTTGGGGTGGACGAATTTTTGCTAGTATATTGTTGTGTTTTATTTTCTTAAGTGTCTGTCTTTTTGATCTTTTTGATGGTTGGGATATCGACTATTCTGTTATGTTATTATCTGTTGTTAGACCATTTATTTTCTTTGGTCCTGAGGGCATGGACTATGTGTATATATATATATATATATATATATATACAGTCAGGTCCATAAGTATTGGGACAACAACACAATTCTCATATTTTGGGCTCTATACACCACCACAATGGATTTGAAATGAAACAAACAAGATGTGCTTTAACAGCAGACTTTCAGTTTTAATTTTCAGGGTATTTACATCCAAATCAGGTGAATGGTGTAGGAATTACAACGGTTTCTATATGTGCCTCCCACTTTTAAAAGGGCCAAAAGTAATGGGACAAACTAAACAATCCTAAATCAAACTTTCACTTTTTAATACTTTGTTGCAAATCCTTTGCAGTCAATTACAGCCTGAAGTCTGGAATGCATAGACATCAGCAGACGCTGGGTTTCATCCCTAGTGATACTCTGCCAGGCCTCTACTGCAAATGTCTTCAGTTCCTGCTTGTTCTTGGGGCATTTTCCCTTCAGTTTTGTCTTCATCAAGTGAAATGCATGCTCAATCGGATTAAGGTCAGGTGATTGACTTGGCCGTTGCATAACATTCCACTTTTTAGCCTTAAAAAACTCTTTGGTTGCTTTTGCAGTATGCTTCGGGTCATTGTCCATCTGTACTGTGAAGCGCTGTCCAATGAGTTCTTAAGCATTTGACTGAATATGAACAGATAATATTGCCTGAAACACTTTAGAATTCATCCTGCTGCTTTTGTCAGCAGTCACATCATCAATAAATACAAGGGAACCAGTTCTATTGGCAGCCATACATGCCCACGCCATGACACTATCACCACCATGCTTCACTGATGAGGTGGTATGTTTTGGATCATGAGCAGTTCCTTTCCTTCTCCATACTCTTCTCTTCCCATCACTCTGGTACAAGTTGATCTTTGTCTCATCTGTCCATAGGATGTTGTTCCAGAACTGTAATGGCTTTTTTAGATGTTGTTTGGCAAACTCTAATCTGGTCTTCCTGTTTTTGTGGCTCACCAATGGTTTACATCTTGTGGTGAACCCTCTATATTCACTCTTGTGAAGTCTTCTCTTGATTGTTGACTTTGACACATATACACCTACCTCCTGGAGAGTGTTCTTGATTTGGCCAACTGTTGTGAAGGGTCTTCCGGGTCTTTTGGTGACCTCTCTGGTGTGTTCTTTCTTTTTAAGAATGTTCCAAACAGTTTATTTGGCCACACCTAATGTTTTTGCTATCTCTCTGATGGGTTTCTTTTGATTTTTCAGCCTAATGATGGCTTGCTTCACTGATAGTGACAGCTCTTTGGATCTCATACTGAGTCGACAGCAACAAATTCCAAATGCAAATGTCATACCTAGAATGAACTCCAGAAATTTTACCTGCTTAATTGATGATGAAATAACAAGGGAATAGCCCACAGCTAACAATTCTGCTTAATTAGCGTGAGAAAGTGTCAGTTGTGACACGAAACGCGTCGCTGTACTCACCCGCTATTGCTGCACGTGTCTGTGTTATATTGTGGAATGCTGGACTTATTCTGTGACTGTATCATCATCAGAGCACAATTCAAGTGTCTGCCGGAGTAAAAGCTGTCCTGCCACTGTGGAATGTACCCTGGCGGTCGTCTCGTGAGCCGGGCTGTGGATCCGGTTTGTTTTTCATATACAGCACAGTCCAGGATGGTTCCTGAGCTACTTACCATTTTTTGATTGGAGATCACTCCCTTGGATTTGATTATGCTTATCGGTGGGTTTTACTTTATATTAGGAGGACGCCTTCCTTTCCCTTCGCAAGTCGGGTAACCTCCTTCCATTGGTGGGATCTACATTATACCTGGAGGACACTGTTTATTTCCCCTCGCAAGTCGGGTAACCTCCTTCCATTCAATCTTTTTCCCACATTATATTCCATATAGTGAATTCCTTCTGGGACTGTTATATTTTCTAGTTCCGTATATGTTACTGACAGACGTGTGTACGAAGCGGTGATATTCTATGACATTTATTGTCTCATGAATTGTTTTATTATTGCTTTTTATTAACCATTTCTATTTTGTATTAAATGTCAAATTCCTACTGATGTTGTTCTTTCAGCCATCACAATTAAATCCTGCTAGTTTATTACTTTCTTACTGATTGTTGTGCAGGGTGTACACTGTATTAAAATGAATATTTCATTGTGAGTGCATACAAAACATGACAATGGCCCAGATCCTGGGCTACGTACGACAGGTGAATTACGCATGGCCCTTTTACGTTTGCCGTAGATAGACATTTAAATTAGGGCTCGGGCGGAGAAAGTCCCATTACAACATGATCTGTGTAAATGTTAAGGTAGGAATCTGGACACATAAGTGTCCAGATTTTACTACCTTTAGCAGGGAGTGCAGGGGGCGTGGAGTCCACGCTACGATGACATAAGGGCCATAAGGAGCCCGTAGGTCTGGATCCAGCCCAATGTCTATTTCTGTGGCAACTCAAGCTATCTCAAAAAGAACGTCAACAAAAATCTGATCTGTAGTGCACAGAACGATGTACTGATCAATGCCGTGCATAAATAATTCCCATTGATAAGATATATTGATGGAATACAGAACCACATACAAAGTCAGCTGATTTACAATGGTAATGTACGGTGGTGAACTGGCGAATTGCATATGCAGTATTAAGAATTCCGCATTGGAACATAGTCGCCCACTCACCATACCTACGAGATTAAATAGGGTCTAAAATAAGTATAGTTTTCAATAAGCAACTGGACAGACTGGATGGGCCATGTGGCTCTCATCTGCTGTCACTTTCTATGTTTCTATATGCATGGTGGTTGGACCTAGGTATATAAATTGTAAAGTAAGGGCTTGGATAAGCACTGACATACAATCCATATTCTGCATGCACAGAGTAACATGCAGAATATTTAAGGTAGGGTGCACAAGACCCCTTCCTGACTAAGGAGTACAGGGGGAGTGCACAGTTCTACTACATGAAGAAGTTAGTATTGCAAATTTTGTTGGCTAGCCTACATTGCAGAGGCTAATGTATGGAATATACCTATAGTTCTAGATCACGGTTTTGATCTGATACAAGGTCATGATACTTTGATGAAGCCAAATCAACAAGCCAAGCTATTATAAAAAAAATGTAAAAGGAAGGAATGGGAAATATATGAGCATTTTAATGTTTACATATAGGTACAGTATGCAATGGTGTGGTACTTTCAAGGACTTTATGTCAATTAGACACAACTGGGATACTAGACATTTTGTTGTTCATACTGTACACGATAAATTGCAACCGTGGGAATTTTCCTCTATTTCCAAGCTATGAGATGAAATTATTAAGAACTCACTGAGAACAACGTATCCCTCAAGGAATAGGCTGAGAATATTATATCTGGAATTTTACTATTTTAAAGCATGCCCTTCATATTTGGTTAATGAATACTTCTGAGATTATGATAAGATATTGACTGTTCAAGACATCATTCATCAAGAAATAAGTAAAATATTTGGTATCATCAACTAATCTTCTCTGAAGGATACTGGTTCTGATCTTTGCAACTGACCAACTAAGTGAGATCATCTCAATGTAAAATAGAATTTGCATATACAAATACAATCTTGATCTATTTATAGGCTAAATTAACAAAGTGTTTTTGCATGTTTTTTAATTAAGTAAGCCCTATTCCCATCATTGAAATTATAACTTTATATGTCAACAGCAAAAAAAAAATGTCATGCACCAACAGTAATTAAAAGACTCTCTCTCTCTCTCTCTCTCTCTCTCTCTCTCTCTCTCTCTCTTGGGCATCTGATGTCGCATAATCTGGCTCCATATCTTGACAGACGGCTCTCAGAGCTAATCAGCACTGCATGGAGGAAGCTCAGCATCTTAGTCTCTCTCCCCTGCAGTGTCTCATTGGTTCATTATGAATCAGAACGATCTTATCAGATGCTGCAGGAGGGAGAAGATGGTCTCAGCCATCACCGCTGTTGATTGCTGCTGCACTAGAATTTGTTTCTCTATTGGTTCTTTGTTTATAAACTGGTGTTACATGGGCAAGTGGATATTGAATAAGTGTTGCAGAATCCTGAATCCCTATACAGTTTAAGGACCTGATTCACAGTTAAGAAGGGAGATAAGAATGAACAGATTCTCAATTATGCGCATGGAAACTCCCTTGACACACCCATGTTTTTGTTGACCTTAACTGACTTAAGAAGGCCAGAGGCAGGCTTATCTTCCTGTGCTTTTGTCTCTTCTTAAGTTGCTAAAGAAGGAACGTACTTATCTGTAGTAAACCACGCCCTGTCTACCCCATTTAAATGCCCCCCCCACACCCACTTTTCTTATCTTTCTTCTTTACTTGGTCTGGCATACCACTTCTTACTTAACTTATTACGAACGGCTTTGTAAATCGCTCTTAAAGGATTTCCATTCTTAAAACCTACGCAGATTGCGTAAATAAAAGTATGATGCATACGCAGCTTAACCGTTCCTGAAAATACACACAGAAATAGCAGCTTCTTAACTGTGAATCAGTATGGGCCAGATCCTGACTCCTGTATCTTTTATGTGTGACACTGAACCCTAGTGACTGCCATACAATATCAGTTTTATTTTGTCATTGGCAGTGTGATCTACATATAAATATTGTTTGTTAAATAAAGGGGTAGTGGACAATGTTTTATCCATAATTGTTTTGATAAACTCAGAAAATGGAATACATAAAACATTTTTTTGGGGAAATGCTACATGCCTAACAAAACAGGCCAAAAGGAAAACGAATTAGATCCTGTAAAAAAAGCACTCCTACCAGATTGCTCCCCAAATAGGTGTCAAAATGTATAAAACAAAAAACTTTATTAAATATTGGTTTAAAAAGCGAAAAATAAAAAATGGGTAAAAGTGAAGGGATAAAGAAGTGAATAAAAATATATAAAACAAAATAGCCTCAAAACACTATATATATGTATAATAAGCTGAAGACTTTCTCATATTAAAATACCAAGTCAGTCCATAGATATCGTTATAATTATAAAAATTGAGTCCATGAAAATGCACTAGTGCAAGTAGAGGATTTTAATATGTATAGCAGGGACTAGGTTATTAATAATGAGCATAGAGAGCTTTTAGCATGGAGAGCTTGTTAATTTAAATAGTATTCAGAGCTATAAGAATGAATCAAAATTAGAGATATAGCAACCCTGTATAGGCTATATGAGGCGACTACAAGCGCTCTCATAGAACAGGCTAAACTCACTAGCTACAAGTCTAATTGTCAGCATCCAATTTTAGTATTAGAGGCTAAAGGGAACGGCCGACGCATGTTTCGCTAAGGCTTTTTCAAGGCACATGCCTAACAAAACAGCAACTTTATTCATATTAACAGGAAAAACCTTAAAATATAAAAGTAATAGTCTCAATGTACCTATGTGATATATAGATGTTACGAGAGTGGTTCACCAGGGAGCGGAGTCTAACTATCGGGTGGTGTTCACCAGAGCCCCTGATGGTGGGGATGGACTTGGCTGCGCCCCAAGTAGCAGGTCGCAGTCCCCAGTGACCAAACTCATATGAGGAGGAAACAGGAAAAGGCCGGACTTAAATAGGAGACAGGACTAGAATATAGATAAATGCAGGTGGAGTGGCACAGAACCAGTACAGGACTGTAATACAGATAAATATGCAGCTAGAGACTCACAGTATCAGCGTAAGGCTGGATATAGTTTGTGCAGGTAGAATAAGCACAGAGTCTGTGAACACAGGAGTATACAAGTGGTGCAGAAGGAAATAGCACAGTGGTTAACTAGTTCAGGACTAGAGTATGCAGGAGGTGCAAATGGAGTAAACACAGTGATTAACCAGTTCAGGACTGGAGTATACAATAGGTGCTGGTGGAAACAGCACATGAGCCAACACAAGGCTGGATATAAACCATGGTTGCCTACTTTTGAAAAATCTTTTCTGGGAGAAAAATAAAAAGCATAGGAGCGGTCCCTGTGTTGCCAGGGGTCGGTCCCTGTGTCGCTAGAGGGGACGTTCTCCCATCATGTTTCTCCAGCCCCCCTCAGTATCCCCTATCCTATTTCTCCAGCCCCCCTCAGTATCCCCCATCATGTTTCTCCAGCCCCCCTCAGTATCTCCTATCATACTTTTCTAGCCCCCTCAGTATTCCCCATCATATTTTTCCAGCCTCCTTAGTATTCCCCATCATGTTTCTCCAGCCCCCCCTCAGTATTCCCCAGCATGTTTCTTCAGCCTCTCTGCCATTTACTTAGCTTTGTCAATGACTGGTGGCTGGTGTCTTCTTGAAGGCACGTCCTGAATAGAGCGTTGGTACCATCATCCGTCATGTCCATTTTTTTTTTTTTTTTTTTACAGGACTTGTCTCCAGGAGAAAAGGTTGCTTTCCCGGAAGTCCGGGAGATCTCCCAGGATTCTGGGAGTCTCTCGGACATTCTGGGAGAGTCGGCAAGTATGATATAAACTGACAATACAAATACAGAGACAGGGGGCTTGCACGCAACAAATGGCAGACTTCACTCACACCAGAAACAATGATCAAGGCAAGGCAGAAATCCAAGGCACACAGAAGACATGGCAGGAAAAAAAAGGGCACTCAGAATCAGAAGTTTAGGACAGAAATCCAACAGAAGCACAGACAGCAATGCTAGAAGCTATGACCAGCAAGGAGGCAATCAGGGGTCAGGTACTTAAGGGGAGAGTCACATCCCCATTGGCTGTTGATTGCACACAGCCAAATACACAGCTAGGGAATCCCAGAAGCAGGGTAGCCAGGATCCCTAGCAAGAAGGAATTCTTCTGGGGAAACCAGGACTGGAATTCCTTGCTACAGCACAAAGACACAATTACACGCTGCTGCCATATGCAGCATGTAACAATAGAATAGAAAAAAATATAATTTTTGGGCTACATTTCAGAAAAGGAAATGTCTGAAAGTAAAACTATATGAAGAATTAACTTGTGAAGCACAGAAATTTACACATATTGAACAGGCCTCTATTCAGCCTTTCTGCCTCTACCTCTTTTTATGTGCCTTTCTACAACCATCCTTTCCTACCTGTTGTGTATGTATTGAGTGTGTCTCTATAGCCATCCAATCTCCCCCTTACATGTGTGTGTCTCTACAGCCATCCAATCCCCATTGTGTATCTCTCTACAGCCATCCAATCACTCCCCTCCCTGTGTTTGTGTCTATCTTTCTCTTACAAATCTTAATATAATGGTTGAAGGGATTTGATTTTGACCCAATGTAAGCTTTCTCCCATTGTGCCATGAACAGATTTGAGTAACTGGGCACAAATTTTGTGTCTAATACAGTCACGAGAATCTGTCTATAGCACATGCTGTAAAAATGGAAGTAGCTGATTGTTTCTAAAAGAAATATCTGTTGATTTATTAACATTTCTGATTATTCTGTAAGGCAGTTTCTAACAGCATTGATGTCTGCTTTATGTTCAATCACTGAATATAGTGAAGAAATAATCTTTCTAGGACACCTTCCATCCTACCCCTTTAACCCCTCTCCACAACGCAAGACTTTGATCCACCATAGATCCACCATAATACACCTAGGCATATTGAGGACTGAGCGACCACACCCTCACTCTCCCTCATACCATATCTACTTGTGTTGTTGAGCACTAGAGGGGGAGGCTGCTCATACTATTGATACAGAACTAACAGCTCTTAATGAAAATGATATGTGAACTGAAGACTGTAGACAGCACAAGAGGCAGAAAAACTGACCAAGTAAGTGGACCTACTGTAAGAAAAAAAACCTGGATGGAAACATCGGGCCGTATTCAGAGATCCATTTTTTAAAAGTACGCAATTATATGCATGACCGGAGCAAGGAAACACCCACCAACAACCCCGACACTCCCCTCTCCCGGACGTGCTGTCAGTGACTTACGAGTCCATAGACCACTCTGTTCTATATGTGTGTATTTACGTAAGTATATGTTCTCTGTCCGTGCGATTCTTGATAACCGCGCCTACATACATTCATTTAAATGCCTTTCTCCACCCACTTTTATGGTAATTTATACATACGTCTGATTTCCATGCGTATGTCCCCAAGTGCGATTCACATGTATGTCCGTTAGGCCCTTACGTGCGTATATTCAACGTAAACTACGTACATAAAGTTACTACGCATGCGCAGTTGATCCGATCCTAAAAATGCGCTCAAAAACGGATCTCTGAATACGGCCCATTGTCTGCTACAGAGCCCGTCTAGTAGGCAAAGGTTACACTCAGACGTCCAGTATTGTCTATAATGAAATATAGTCACCTGTTCTCAGATACAGCATGCTAAGATTAGTTGTTGCAATTCCCACAATGCATGTCCTGAACGGAGAGCTAGTAGAAGATATTTATGTGCAGCCACCTGAACACTATGAACCAGATCCTGAATCAAGAAGACAGCTGACTTATATACACAAGGGGGTATATCCATAACTACGTTTGCAGTACGTTTATTCGCGTAGCATATTTTCGTGCACGTAAATTCGTTACACTCCCCTCGGCACACCCCTTGAACGTATGTATTTTGTCAAGATACGCTTTCCAAACCCTACCTTAACTTTTGCCAACGTAACCGCAGTCATACGCCCACGTACGTATGGGCTAGACGAATTTATGCAGCTAAGCACGCCCATACTGTACACTTTAAATACAACCCCCCGCCTACTTCATGTATTTCAGACGTATTTTGGAGTAACGTAAAATTGGCACGCCCACACGTAATTATTTACGTGACACATACGTGAATGGCCCATACGTTCACAATTACGCTACGTTAATGTGCGTATTTTCTATGGTGTGCATGCGCAGTGCATTCAAAACAGCGATTTTACGTCTCCGCCATGCGTAAATTTGCTCTGAAGCGTTGTTCTGAATCAGGCCCAATGTAGGTAAGTTAGCTGTGAATTAGTTCTGCACATGTGCAGAATTCCGCATTACGACACCCGAAGTGCATGGTGGGTGAGATTAGGTATAGTAATTGTACAGAAAGGGCTTGGTAAGACATTACATATGATCTTGTATTCTGCAATGCAGAGATGTGTGCGGAATACTAAAGGTAAGGTCCTTGGTATGGAAATTAATTCTATGGAGAGGGGAGTGACAGGAGAGTTCACTCATCTCTCATATGATGACTTACAGACTTTGGGACAGATCCAGAGCTACGTTTCCATTACGTTTCATAGCGTAGCGTATTTACTATGCACTCCCCTTGGCACTGCCCTCGCGTGTACGTACTTTGGCCATTTTACGCTTCCCGAACCCTACCTTAACTTTACACAGCTTAAGTACTGACGTACGTACAGGATACACATACTTACAAGTCTAAGCACGCCCATACTGTACGATTTAAATACCTCACCCCGCCTCCGAAGCGTAATTACAGGTGTCGTATGTCTGGCACGCCCCTACGTATGTAGTTACTTTGAAGATACGTGACTGGCCCATATGTTCTGAGTTACGTAGCGTAACATCTGCCGTACGCATGTGCAGTAAGTACTAATGGGCAATTTTACGCTAGCAGCTAGTGTAAAATCACTTGCATACGTAGCTCTCGATCTACGCCTTTGTATATATGGAAAACAGAGATCTGGATCAGGCCCAATCTGTTAAGCAGCCACCGGACAGCCCGGTACGCAATATTTAAATGAAAAAAACTCCCCTTTTCTCATTTAAATAACGTGGAACTCCCAGTTACACAGGCGTAGTGTTGTCGGGATGCGATACACAAACGGCTGGCTACACTTCTGTGCCTGTGCGCGCTCCCGATCTGAGCATGCGCTGTGCTAATTTTTGCTGTGCTTCCGTCTGAATAAAATCCAGGCTGTATTCTTTAGGGTATTTAATGATTCCTTATAACTTTTATGAATCATAGGTCTAAAAGACCGCATATACGCAACCTATGTATCGAAACGATACGCAGATTACGTACAATAGCTACTTCGCATGCGCAGTAGCTATTGTTCATTGAATTACGTCCGTCTATGGAAGACGGACGTAGTTCTGGATCCGGCCCATAGTCCTCAGGAACCTATACATCTATATAAAACAGAGCTCTGTTTTTGTTTTTTGACTCTATTTAACCTGCCTGATCAACAGCTATTAAAACCATTAATTGTATGCAGCGGTTTACCTTGTATTTTAAATTCTGTCATTTTAATTATATAATATTTTTTATTTTCTCTTTTATTGTGATAATAAAAATTTAAACTCCTGAAGCGCTTCTTATCCTTTTTTTTATTTATTCACTTTTTGGGGAAAACATCCCCCTCTTTGAAGCAGTTAAGGAGCCTATATATTCTTACTTTATTTAATTTGCACCATAATGTTGTTAGCGCTCCTATTGTATATATAATTTTTTATCATGTGATGGGAGTGCCATGGGTGTTGGCTTGCTACGTGCGTGCGTATAATTGCGTACTTTGATAAAAACGCATCTCTGAAGCCGGCCCTACGTCTGTTAAGGAAAAAGGTCATGTAATTTGGATCCTTCTTTTCTATTAAAAAAATATTTTTCTAATTTTTTAAAAATGTGTATTATTATGATGAATGGAATAACTTGCTCTAAAGACTATTGAGATTAAAGATATCCACTATTTCTATAATATTTTGAGATGAAAAATATATGAATGTTATATTGATTTTGTAACTGCAACTTTTCCTCCTGTTCCCTTGAAAAAAATGTAGATTTTAGTCATTGCTGCAGGGTCTCAGATCTGTGTGACCCAAAACAAAAACTCAAACTTTAAAGGTATCATTATAAAATGTCCTTTTCTGTAAGTGTTTATGAAGATAGAAAGCTCTTGATGTCGTTCAAAGTGATAGTTGTCAGCTGTGATGTTTTTTCTTAGGGGAAATAGCAAATATTGAGTGTTACTGAATATAAAAAGGCATTAATGTACACAGTTTAAACATCACACGTAATCACAAGTGTAATCAGGGAGATATACAGCCCTGCACGCTGAACTTGCTGGGGAATCTTCTGTTTCTGCATTATTATACAAACTAATGTGTTACAGAGTGGCATAATCATATGAACTGTGAGACACATATAATATTGGGGTCATTATTGTGATACAACACAAAATCTCTGTTCCCCCCACTCCTCAAAATATTCTGATGCTCCAGTGATAGTATATAGTATACCTTTACTAAAGAGGTTATTCACAATTCCCTTTCACCTGTCTCTGGATAGCAACACATTGGAAACAAATATTTATTTAGTACCATAGTTAAAGAAATTAGGAGTTTAAGAAATTAATATCCTGTAGGAAAATAAGAAAAAGTATTAAAAGTTCTTCTTATAACAGACGCCAAAAAGTTATACTATAGGCAATAGATAGATATAATGTAAAAGATAAGCTTCTATTGATAACCTGTTGTCACTTTACCATGCTTAAACTCAATACATTCCTATGCAGTTATCAGGCCAGTTACATGATTCCACCCAATTTGGAACAGAGGCAGTCATGGGTTTGCAGGGCCCTAGGGGAAAAATGAGAAGGGGCCCCATCAAATAATTTCACAATCTCACGTTAAAATAAAAAGACTTTTTGACATATCTCTGCTTCTGTATTTAGAGTTACCATCACAACAAGGCGCCCGCTCTCACTTCCCTCTTACAGAGTCCCAGCCTTAAGCTATAGTATGAAACCAGGTAAGAGGTTATTTCCAGTGCCCGGTCTGGGACCTGCCTTGGGCCGCCTGTGATTTGGAACGCTATTTTAAGAGCATGTATGCTCCTATGATCTTGATTTGTAGAAAAAGAAAGGTCACATTTGATGACTGCGTCTTATGCTGTTCCAGAGCTACCCACTTTTTATATATGCCTGTACTTTAAAGAATCAAATACAAAATCCTTTTACTAAGCTACAAAGCCATCAACAAGACTGCACCCACATACATATCCTCACTCATCTCAAGATATTTCTCTCTCTTAGATCACCACAGGACATACAGCTCTCCTATATACTAAGCAGATACTGTGATTCCTGGTTACAGGACTTCTCTTGAGCTGGACCCACTCTGGTATAACCTTCCTCACCCATTAAGACTATCCTCCCTTAAAACTCACTTATTCAGATAAGCTTACCAAATTCCTTAACCTACTTCTTAACATTTGTCTACCCTATATACTTTGCTATCCAGTTTTCCTTTCAGTTACATGATTAACACATTTTGATACTTTTCATTCCATACTAAAACTACCCTCAAGGTATATAAATGGAGGGAAACCTCAAAGCGCTGGAGGAACCATAGTAGGAAGTGTCAGTAGTGGTAACCAAAATGTTTAAATAAATGGGGAAAAATGCAATGTAGAACTGATGATGAAGGTTTTTCCTTCCCCTTTGTTTGAGTGGATGATACAGAGCACGGAGCATACAAGCTGGCTGGTCCATTGTGTGATATATAGCACTTTCCCTTATTTATTAATCCCTAATGTCCTTTAGAGTGTAAGTTTGCAGGCAGGGTTCACTTACCTGCCCAGTCTGTACATGACCAGCCAATCCTCTTATCAAGGTTGTTAAAGTTGCAAAGTGCTACATAATATTATAGCACTATATAAAAACCAGTTAATAATAAATAAATAAAAAACTGTCTTAAAAAGTATCACAGATGATACAATGTCAGACAAATGTGGCTAGTGTGTATGCAAGTATGACCATCTGTCACAAGTTTTCAGAAGATGGGACTGGATCCACTCCTAAGACCGAGCGCATGCGCCCTCCAGATATTCCGCACGGTTTATGTGCGTATCACCTATCGTACGGAACTCAGTTCTACCTGATGGGAGTTCCACACGATGGGAGTTCCACCCAATGGGGCGGTTCTTCCCCTCAGTCCCCAAAAAGTACCCAAAGTGGGCGGGGGGATTTAAATTATACACCCACTGCCTGCTGATCCGCAATTGTGAATTAAGGCTGCCTTATGGCACACTTAATACACGCAAGAGAGGGGAGTGACAGGGGGAGTTTAGTCCCCTCCCTCGTGTAGACTGACAGAACCCCACACATATGGAAAACGGATCATAGTATGTAGGGCCGGTGCTAGCATGTCTGGCACCCCCTGCAAAAAATAAATTAGCACCCTTCTCCTTTGATTTGATAACTCCCACCCCAGTACTCTCATCATGTGTCTCCATTCTCCCCCCTAGTTCTTTAATCATGTGCAACCCCCCCAGTATCCCCATCTTGTGCCAGCACTCCCATCATGTGCCACCAGCCCACCAGCACTCCCATTGTACTTACCTGGAGTCTTCCTCTGAGGCGCTCTCCTCTTCCGGCAGGCAGCTCATACAGGAAGTTCCTGTATGAGCGCCTGAGGCAGTTACACAAAGCAGCTGACATCAGCCGCTCTGTGTAACTGCCGCGGCAGTATTCCCATAATGTGACACCAGCCCCCTCCCCCAACATGTTTTTTGTACTTACCTGGAGTCTTCCTCTGAGGCGCTCTCCTCTTCCGGCAGGCAGCTCATACAGGAAGTTCCTGTATGAGCGCCTGAGGCAGTTACACAAAGCAGCTGACATCAGCCGCTCTATGTAACTGCCCTTCTAGTATTCCCATAATGTGACCCCAGCCCCCAAATTGTTTTTATACTTACCCTGAGTCTTCCTCCGCGGCGCTCTCCTCCTCCGGCAGGCAGCTCATACAGGAAGTTCCTGTATAAGCGCCTGAGGCGCCTGATAGTATGTAAGTGTGATTCGACGTGCTCATCGAGATCATTTGTGTCACTATAAGAGCCATCACATCTCAAGTATGATGACAAAGGTGTGTAGCCACACGTTACAGAAATCTCATTAATACCTACAACAGTAAAGCTGGCATACCTGTCCAATCCTCCAGGGATCCAACTATCGACCAGACTGTTCACACAATCCTACAAGAGGCCTACAAAACCCGACCTATACATAAAACTTGTCCACGTTTACTGGAGATCTATCTGCTGTAACCATCTGATGATATGATTGTGTCCCCATACTCTCTCCTGCTATCTCTGGCTGTATTGCTGCTACTCACAATTATACATAAGCATCGGCAGAAGAATAGTACAGACGAGTGTACACACTCAGGGGACTGGCGATTGAGTCTAATGTTATGCCAAATTCAAGATCGGAGGTCGGATTGGACAACAAGCGGACAAGTGTGTACCGATTTTAAGAGTTAGTAAGCATTCAGTTCACAGTTAAGGATCCAGAAATCTGACTTCCCTGCAAACAAGTCTCTGAGATACAGAGATATCATCTGTGCATATGCAACTTAACCAATATAAAAAGCTATATATCTATCTATCTCCATATATAGATACCCTGGTAACCCTGGAGAGCAGTCCAGTTCAGCGTAACCAAGGAAGAGTCGCCATTGAGAGACTGCAGGTCAGGTCAGGCAAAAGGTTGGCAAGAATCCAGCAGAAACTCCTGTCACGTGAACCCAATGATGTCCCCTCTGTTAAGGATTGGTAGCATCTGTACAGGAAGAGTGCCGCGTGGTGCATCAGCTGGGACAGCTGGACAGGTAGTGGCATTTTTATTTCCATAAAGGTGTTGGTATGGACCATTATGCAATGCTTAGACTAAGAGGGAACATCCACTTACCATTATAACCCAACCCTTCTGTTAGAAGTTGTTGAACGTTTCCTTCATATTAAATCTGGGTGGGTTGGAATAATTTCCAATCTTGAAGCATAGGAACATACGTAGAATGAATGGATCTGACCCACAATTATTGCTATTGCTCTATTTATAACTTATAATAGAGAGACATATAACGGCTATAGCCATAGTAGTTTGGCTTTCCAGTTTTGAAAATGTGATCTTTTCCCAATGGCAGTAGGTTAATCCATGTTTTCTGAAGCAGTTATAGTTCTGATATTTCAACTCTTCTAATCTTTTGGGTTTAAACTTAATGGGCCGTATGCAGAGCGTCCGAAGTTTTTCGATATGTTCTACTGCGCATGCGCAGTAATTCTGTAACGTAATCTATGTTACTTGTTGAAACGTAGATTGCGTATACGCGGTCTTAAAGATTACGTTACAGAATTACTGCGCATGCACAGTAGAACATATCGGAAAACTCCGGCCACATTTGCAATGCGGCTGGAGCTCTGCATACGGCCCAATGTCAGTGTTCAATGATGTAATGATGTATGAAATCATCTGTACAATTTCACAGAAATTCAAAATTAGTGATGTTTTATTTTTAAAATATTTCACAAAAACCATATCTAAAAGAGGATTGGCCAAATATAAATGAAATAAAAAAATATAAAAATTTAGGCCCGTATTCAGACCTCCGTCTTCTGTGCCCGTCCGTCTTTAAGACCACGTGTACGCAATAGCGTACAATAATTACTACGCATGCCCAATAATTTAAATCGGTTAATTACGGACGAACAGGCACAGAAGACGGAGGTCTGTATACGGGCCTTAGTTACAAGCACTCACACTCACACTTACACAATACTGATTTTACAGCAACGGATGGTCCTGCGACATCACGACTTCACCCAATAACTGAATTTACACTTAATATTCCTTCCGACAGTCCATGGTGCCCTAGAGACACATGGGAAGCATGCAATCAGTGGGCTAGAATGTGTCAAAGGTGACCAAAGTTGGTTTGGCAAAACATGATGATGACAAACCCTACCCTAACTTTTCCGAGCGTAACCACGGGCGTCCATAAGCTCAATGCATAGTTACGACGCTTAGCACGCCCATGCTATACTATTTAAATGCCTCACCCCGCCCTTGGTGCGTATTTACGAATTTTGTATGGCAGGCACACCCCCTCGACCGTATTTATGAATGTGTTACGAATTTCGGAGCATAATATGAGCGTAACATGAGCGTAACATCTGCCCCGCGCATGCGCAGTAAGTACATATGGCCGTTTTTACGCTTACGCCCGTCGTAAAAACGCATCCGAGCGTAGGTCTGGATCAGGCCCATACTGTATAAGAAGACTGCAATGATGGCAGGACATATAAGTGGGCTGAAAATATATAAAATGGGCACCAGGTGAAACCAACCCTAGTGACGCTATTGATCCCCTGCACCTCTTTACAGCACAGCTACACATTGCACCAGGAGTTAAGTGTATACTGCATGGGAACACAGCTTTAAGGAAGCAAAGGATGTACAGTGCACAGCTGCAGCTCTACTCACGTGATGCTAGCGTGACACAAGGTCACTTAAAACATCATCACACTGCAGAGAGCGCGCAGCAGAAGAGACAGACAGATATGTTTATTGAGCTCTTATAGAAATTAGATGTTGAATAGAGATTTGATAGCTGGAAATGGAGGGGACATAAAGGCTGGATGAACACACATAAAGAGGGGGCAATAATGCTAGCTGGACACAGAAGAAGGGGGCAATAAGGCAGAATGGACACATTAAAGGGGGAAACAATGCTTGCTGTATAGAGAAGGAAGAAGCGATAAAGCTGGATGGACACAGAAAGAGGGGTCATAAGGCTGAATGGACAAAAAATTAGGGGCAATAAGGCTGAATGGACACAGAAGGAGGGGACACTAAGGCTGTTTAGACACAGAAGGATGGTGCAATAAGGCTGTTTGAACACACAAAAGAAGGGGCAATAAAACTGATTGGACACACACAAAATAAGGTGACAATAAAGCTGGTTGGACACACAAAATAAGGTGACAATAAGGCTGGTTGGACACACAAAATGAGGGGACAATAAGGCTGGTTGGACACACAGAAGGAGGGGACAAAAAGACTGACTTGACGCAAATAAATTGGGGAAAATTAGGTTGGCGGGGCACAGAAAGAGGGCAATAAATTTGACTGGGCACACATACATAAAGAGGAATCAATAAGACAAAGGGGCAAAAAGACTGGTTGGACACAAAGTAAGAGGGGGTAATAAGGCTGGCTGGATGCAGAAGGAGGGGGCAATAAGGATGACTAAACACACATTAAAAAGGGGGCAATAAGGCTGGCTGGACATAGAAGGCTGATTGGACACACAGAAGAAAGGAGCAATAAGGGTGAATTAGGCCTATTCTATATGTGTAGATTTCTATGCTTCACAAGTTAATTCTTCATATAGCTTTACTTTCAGACATTTCCTTTAATTAAATGTAGCCCACCCAGAAAAATGTTTTTTTTTTCTATTTTATATATCACATGGGTACATTGAGACTATTACTTTTATATTTTTAGGTTTTTCCTGTTAATGGGCCGGATCCAGAACTACGGCCGTCTTCCACAGACGGACGTAATTCAATGAACAATAGCTACTGCGCATGCGTAGTATTTTTTGTACGTAATCTGCGTATTGTTTCGATACGTATATGCAGTCTACGCAGCACAGAGGGATGGCCACCTAACAAGTGCACAATCCCTGCTTTAGCACAAGATAGTTACCAACGGTCAGCTGTCCAGTCAGCATCTGGGGCACCTTTAATAAAAGCCAATTACTGTGAAGAGTTTAATGTTCCACCTAACAACAAAACATCATCATTAAAAAGGGGGAGGGTCTGAAAAGGGCTGACAATGAATAACAACCAATAACAAAATAATCAGAGCAGTCTCCTGCCATTACATTGGCTGACTTGAGTACAGTATTGGTGCTTATAGGATGCCAGTTCAGAATGAACAGACTAAAATACATTTACTTTGTGAGACATATATTCTAGGGAGAGGAGCTCGCGACAATATTGACACAATGTGTGACAGTGATTCTCGTCTTTCTCTGTGAACCAAATACAAGACCCTGTTAGATCAATGCATCTGCGCAGTTGCACCCCCAAAGCCTCATCACTCTATACGAACACACTGTTCAAAGGAGTCTTGAGCGGACCCTGCTCCAGGGAAAGAAGAATGGGCCTGATCCTGAGCTACGGCCGCCGTCGCTAGTACGGCGGCCGTAGCTCTAATGCGCATGCGCCGGGCAGATGTTGCCCGGCGTTACTA